>OY992890.1:65601962-65741962 GCA_963921405.1 Cepaea hortensis | reverse complement strand
AATCGGGGCTATCCTTCTTCCTATGGCTTTACCTCTGTTTAGTGTTCTATTTCATTTGAATATAAACATTCTATAGCTATGGCATGTCGAGGGGAGGGAAGGGCTCCGTGGGGACCGGTTCCACTCATCTGAGTTATATCTTCTTGAGCCAGAAGAGGCGATCCACTGTGCTATCTCTTTCGTCTTTCGGCTGATTGGGGGGGGGGGGGGGGGGGCAGGTGGACCGGGTGGTTCCTGGTCGATAGGAGGATGTTGGGAGTATAAATGGACTTCCCTGTCTCCCTGAGAGAACCTGAACTCATCTGAATATATGGGTTATGTGAGACACGGCCGATACATTGCGGTGACAGCTCAGACAAGAGCGGCGGCCGGACAGGGTAGTTTCCTCTTTCCTGTTCTTGCTAGGGATGGGGGAGGGAGATGCACTGCGGTCCATACAGACCCACTATTATGATATTAGTATTAGTTAAGAGTAGGAAACATACATAATTACGCACACTACTCCACAATAGCTTTGTCGTGAGAAAGGCAAGGTTTGCAAGTGAGAGGGAAGCCTGAGAAGGTATGTGCCCAATATTAATAAAGGCATGGTATGAGTGTGGAGAGGAGTGTGGTATGAAGACAATTGAATACTAGGTAATTGTATGGATTTTATGTATGGCAACCGACATGCTGAGACCATTGGAATCTCCATGCCGGCTGTATCTGAAGTTTACACCAGAGGCTCTCAAAATTGTTTTAACTTTACAGGATCCTTCTTTTGACGGCGAATATAGCCGGAAGTTTCGACAGAGCATCGACATAGAACATTATGTTTACTATGAAGTCCCTGCTGCTGTTGGGCTATACCAGATAGAACCACGGCGGGCCCGAACGAATACTTTCAGACACCTCGGCAGGCGTTTCGTTGAGCTGGGATCGAGTATGTTTGCATTTTGGGCTAGATCCCGCCTAAGTCACTGACACACCCGTACATATATCCTATTTATTCTCCTTGAGTATTTCCCCACCAAAATTGTGCCACGTGATCCCAGGGCACTTTCCCTAACCATTGGACACACTACATTCGTGTAGGACACGGAAACTTGGAATCCTGGATTTATGGAACCCTGTTGTTCGAACAACCTACGCGGGAAATAAAGACCAGTGAACTTGCCATGAGGTGGTTGTGAATTCATGGGACAATATGGAAAACGATGAGCTAGGAGATTTATATTTGTGTTGATATTGTATGGACTAGTTTTCTCTCTAGATTGTGTGTAGATGTTTATGAGTTAATTGTCAGATATTGTTTTTTTTCTCTGTGCTGTTATGTATGGAGTTATTAAATTTACAATTACAAATATGTTGAAGAACGTCATGTTGTATGCGTGTCAGCCAGAACGACCCTGCAGGAAATAGGTCCTTAGGTCGAATAGAGAGTGACAGTGAGTCCGGGGGAAACGGAGGAGGGTTGGCAGGGAAAGACCTATTTAAAGCCAGGGCTATGAAATATACATGAGAAAATTGAGACATAGTTATTTGGGACCCTCCACATAGCGTGTTACAATTTCTGGGGGCACGTCGCGGGATATTTTAAATCCTGGTGGAGCTCTGGCTGATATAGGGATAGGTGACAGATATTCTGGTCTAATATCAATAGGTTCTGCTTACCGTACCTGGCTATTGTCTATACTCTTCCTGACACAGACTGACGACATACGAAGTGTGGTGGTCGTGTATTATATCCATTTGTCCATTATCTATTCACTTACCCTCTGAGTTAAGATGGCATCCGCGAAATTTAATGTGGCTGAAGTGCAGGCTACAGGGCGTGAGATAGGCTATGAAGGGGCTGAGTTACAGAAATATGTTCAAGAAGTGGAGAGAGATTTTCGACAAGCTGAGCGCGAAGCTAAGAAAATTGAGGCAGAGCGCGAAGCTAAGAAATTCGAGGCAGAGCGCGAAGCTAAGAAAATTGAGGCAGAGCGCGAGGCTAAGAAAATCGAGGCAGAGCGCGAAGCAAAGAAAATTGAGGCTGAGGCTAGGAAGATGGAGGCCGAGCAGGCAGCCAGAGACCATGAGTTCCGTATGAGGGAGTTGGAGCTGAAAGCTCAAACTGCCAAGGAAAGCGAGGGTGCAGTTGGAGGCGCAGTTCTCCCTGACTCAACAACTTCTAGTGGCGGTCCATACCAGGCAATGAAGTTCCCATTGCTCCCGTTCGATGAACACAAAGATAAGATCGACCAGTATCTTCACAGATTTCAGTCGATGGCTTTGGCTATGGGATTGGAACGTGGGAAATGGAACTTGAAACTCTCACAGGGCCTGAGGGGGACCGCGTATGAGGTCTATTCAAGGTTGCCACCTGGTATGGAGAATGACTATGAGGCCCTGGAAAAGGCATTATTGAAAAGGTTCCAGATGACAGCCCATACTTACCGACAACAGTTCAGAAAGTCGAGGAGAGAGCCAGGAGAGATGTTCTCAGCATACAGTGTTAGACTTAAGTCTTACCTTTTGAAATGGATGTCATTAGCAGGATTTGCCAACGACTATGAAAGTTTAGAAGAATTAGTGGTCGTGGACCAAATGAAGAGGATGATGCCTAAGCCATTGCAAACCTTCTTGGTTGAAAATGGGACAGAAAGGTTAGACGTAGTCAACACATTGGCGGAAAGGTATGTGCTAGCTCATGGGGATAATGGGGAACTGGCACAACCCAATCTCCGATCACCAGACACTGGGTCTGGAAAGAAGAAGAACCCCAAACCCACTCACACCAAAAAGGAGGATCCTTTCGGAAAAGTTCCCATTAAGAAACCCTCTGGTAAGAGTCCACCTGGATCTCCCAAAAGAAAGTGGAGTGAAAAGTGGTGCGCCTTCTGCAAATCTCCCACACACAATACCGCCGATTGCAGGCGCAAACAGAAAGACTCTCACTATGCTGCCTGTCTTGTAGAAACCGGGGAGGGGTCTAACAAGGAGGTAGAAGGGAGGGATCCTGGGAACAAAGATTCAGAAAAACCACCAGTAGTAGAGACGGTTCTTGTGAACGGACAACCAGTCCAGTGTCTCTATGACACAGGTCTTCAGTTTGAGGCCGTAATTTCATCACACTTAGTGAGCCCAGAGCAGCTAACCGGGGAATCCATTGAGATTCAAACGGCGACAAAGAGTGCGGTAGCGATGTCTCTTCCAATTGCGAAGGTGGACATCAAATCAAAATATGTTACCGGCACTATTCAGGCAGCCGTTCTGATCGATCCTATCTTCCCGATGATCTTGGGTTGCCGCTACGTCTTCCTAGGGATCCCAAACGAACTTATGTACGTAGGGGCGATGCAAACCAGATCTCAATCGGAGGAGGAGCAGACGCCGGCCTTGATCGTGAATCCCTTGCCTGGGGAGTTACGAGCTGCTCAAAGCCAGGATGCTACTTTGCAACCTTGCTTCAACCAGTTGCCAAAAAGTGCTGACCCACCAAGACGGGGTCCGTATTATATGAAGAATCGGTTACTGTACCGGAGAGCCGGAGTGGAGGAACGCCAGCATGGACAGCTGGTAGTTCCTAAGGCTTATCGGGAACAGCTTCTTCATATGGGACACACCATTTCTTTCAGCGGACATATGGGTGTCGGGGCAACACTTCAGCGCATTTCCTGCCATTACTACTGGCCAGGGATGACTGGAGATGTGCGTAGGTACGTCAACTCGTGCCCAGAGTGCCAGCGTGTGGCACCAAAACACTGGACGGCTCCGGTAGTCTTGGGTGATATGCCCATTATGAACTCTCCTTTCGAGAGAGTTGCCATCGATCTGGTTGGTCCTCTTCCTCGGACTAGGAAGAGGAATATGTATATTCTGACGATGGTGGATTGCTGTTCCATGTGGGGCGAGGCGATACCGTTGGCCACCATCGACTCTAAGCGAGTGGCTGATGCACTGATGGACACTTTTACTCGGTTGGGATTTCCAAACCAGATCCTAACGGACAATGGGTCTCAGTTTTGTGGTAAGCTGATGGAGGAAGTCTTTCGTATCTTCCAGACTAACCACATTCACACAAGCCCATACCACCCTCAGTCTAATGGGCAAGTAGAGAGGTTTAATGGTACCTTGATGACCATGCTTAGGAAGCTGGCTCAAGAGAAACCAGACAGATGGGATGAATATATCCCAGCCGCCTTGTTCGCCTATCGGGAGGTTCCCCATGGGTCAACCGGGTTGCCACCAGCCACTCTATTATTCGGGAGGCCAATTAAGGGTCCCTTAGAAGCCTTATTGAGATGTTGGACAGAGGAGGAGACTTCCGAAGAGGTGGTATCTTCCTACAAATACGTCGAGGAGTTAAAGAAGAAACTCCAGACAGGTTGGGCTTTGGCGGCTCAGAATCTGAGAGCGGCCAGAAAGAGACACGCGGCCTACTACAATAGAAGGACGAAAGATAGGTCTCTGAAGGTGGGGGATCGGGTTCTGTTGTTACTTCCAGTAGGTTCCAATAAACTCGAGATTGGTTGGCAGGGGCCTTTCCCGGTGGAAAGGGTTGTGTCCCGTACCAATTATGCTATCCGGATCAGGGGGAAATCTAAAATCTTCCACATTAACCTCCTCAAAAAATATGAGGAACGATCCGATGGTACTTCTCTCCAACTCATGACTATGGCGGTCGCGATGGAAACTGAATCGGGCGAAGACGCGGATAGGGAGTATCCTTTACACCCTGGGGAAACCTATAAGGATGTACATATAAATCCTGATCTGTCGGCTGAAGAAACAGAACTAGTCATCCGTTTGTTGGAGTCCCATCAACAGATTCTTACCGATCGTCCAGGGCGGACAGGGTTGGTTGAGTTTGATATGACTCTGACTACCCAAGACCCCATTCGCCAAAAAATATATCCAGTGCCCTTTGCGAAAGAGAAGGCCCTGGAAGCCGAAATCCAGAAGCTTCTGGATGATGACATCATAACTCCTTCGACTTCTCCTTATAATGCCGGGGTTGTCTTGTTGAGAAAGCCAAGCGGGGAGCACCGCTTGTGTATTGATTACAGGCATTTAAACAGTTGTACGACATTCCAAGTTGAGCCGTTACCAAACACAAATCAACTGTTTGCCAGATTAAATAGGGCAAAGTACTTTTCAAAAATCGATTTAAGCCGGGGATATTATCAGATCCCTGTGAAGCCTGAGGTTCGGCCCTTGCTCGCTTTCAGTACTCCGAGCGGCCATTACGAATTTAAGGTGATGCCTTTTGGGCTGAGCAATGCGCCCAGTGTGTTCACACGCATGATGAGAAAGTTATTAGACCCTTTAAGGGATCCCTCTGTCGTCTCGTTTATGGGTGATATTCTCATCGCTTCTGGCAATCTGAAAGATCACCTGAAATCCTTGGAACAGATCTTCATAAGATTGAAAGAGGAGGGGTTAACTGCCCGTCCAGCCAAATGCATGATTGGCTATCACTCCTTAGAATTTCTGGGACATACTATTACCCCGGGGGGTTTGGTACCGGAAGAAAAGAATGTAGAGAAGGTCAGACTCGCACCCCGTCCTAAATCCAAAAAGGATGTTAGGTCTTTCTTGTCTCTGTGTGGGTTTTACCAGAAATTTATTCCGAAGTTCAACGAAATTGGGGCACCGTTAACCGAAACCCTGAAGAAAGGATCGCCAGATCCTATAGTCTGGACCCCGAGCTGTGAAGAGGCTTATGGGAAGCTGAAACAGGCTTTGGTGGATAGGCCAGTCCTGCAACTCCCAAATTTGGAGAAAACGTTTGTTCTAAGAACCGACGCGAGTAGCATAGGGATTGGAGCAACTCTGTTGCAGGAAGGGCGAGATGATCCTACTGTGCTATGTCCGGTGGCATATGCCAGTAGAAAACTGTTACCCGCGGAACGGAATTACTCCACCGTCGAACGGGAATGTCTGGCTCTAGTGTGGGCGGTACAGAAATTTCAACCTTATCTGTATGGAGTACCGTTCAAATTGCAGTCCGACCATCAACCTCTGACGTTTTTGGCAACTTCTAAGAAACTGAACGCAAGGTTAATGAGATGGTCATTGCTCTTACAACCGTATCAGTTCACGGTCGAATACATCCCCGGAAGGGAGAATGTGGGAGCGGATTTTATGTCACGGCATCCTATGGTCGAAGGTGAGGGGGAGTTAATTCGAACAGAACCTCTGGCAGTTGAAAGTTCGTAGGGTTCGACTTTCTTAAGAGGGGGCCTATGTAGCGAAACCCCAGTGGCCCATGTCCTCATACCTATCCGCTCAATTCCTCCGGAGTGGGATTCTCTGGGTTACTTTCATAACCCGAGCAATTGACACGAATACTTTGAAATCTATCTGTTCTTCGGGAAAACCCAATGGCGCGCCTTGCACCAAATAAGACCTAGGGTAATGGTTTGGGCGTGAAAAGTCCGTTGTCAACCTTGTCGGTTGTGGTCGGCACAATGTATTAAAGTTTTAAAGAATTTTACAGATAAAGTGCCGCATCCTACTGCTGGGGAATGAAAGGTAATTTAGATTAATTGGTCCTGCCAGACATGGGCATATTAAGCTTGGTCGTCTCAAATAATGAGACGAATTGGTGAAACGGCAGTCTTGCCAATTTGGCTAAGCGTCTAGATCTGGGCATGGCGGGGGAACAAATCGGGGCTATCCTTCTTCCTATGGCTTTACCTCTGTTTAGTGTTCTATTTCATTTGAATATAAACATTCTATAGCTATGGCATGTCGAGGGGAGGGAAGGGCTCCGTGGGGACCGGTTCCACTCATCTGAGTTATATCTTCTTGAGCCAGAAGAGGCGATCCACTGTGCTATCTCTTTCGTCTTTCGGCTGATTGGGGGGGGGGGGCAGGTGGACCGGGTGGTTCCTGGTCGATAGGAGGATGTTGGGAGTATAAATGGACTTCCCTGTCTCCCTGAGAGAACCTGAACTCATCTGAATATATGGGTTATGTGAGACACGGCCGATACATTGCGGTGACAGCTCAGACAAGAGCGGCGGCCGGACAGGGTAGTTTCCTCTTTCCTGTTCTTGCTAGGGATGGGGGAGGGAGATGCACTGCGGTCCATACAGACCCACTATTATGATATTAGTATTAGTTAAGAGTAGGAAACATACATAATTACGCACACTACTCCACAATAGCTTTGTCGTGAGAAAGGCAAGGTTTGCAAGTGAGAGGGAAGCCTGAGAAGGTATGTGCCCAATATTAATAAAGGCATGGTATGAGTGTGGAGAGGAGTGTGGTATGAAGACAATTGAATACTAGGTAATTGTATGGATTTTATGTATGGCAACCGACATGCTGAGACCATTGGAATCTCCATGCCGGCTGTATCTGAAGTTTACACCAGAGGCTCTCAAAATTGTTTTAACTTTACAGGATCCTTCTTTTGACGGCGAATATAGCCGGAAGTTTCGACAGAGCATCGACATAGAACATTATGTTTACTATGAAGTCCCTGCTGCTGTTGGGCTATACCAGATAGAACCACGGCGGGCCCGAACGAATACTTTCAGACACCTCGGCAGGCGTTTCGTTGAGCTGGGATCGAGTATGTTTGCATTTTGGGCTAGATCCCGCCTAAGTCACTGACACACCCGTACATATATCCTATTTATTCTCCTTGAGTATTTCCCCACCAAAATTGTGCCACGTGATCCCAGGGCACTTTCCCTAACCATTGGACACACTACATTCGTGTAGGACACGGAAACTTGGAATCCTGGATTTATGGAACCCTGTTGTTCGAACAACCTACGCGGGAAATAAAGACCAGTGAACTTGCCATGAGGTGGTTGTGAATTCATGGGACAATATGGAAAACGATGAGCTAGGAGATTTATATTTGTGTTGATATTGTATGGACTAGTTTTCTCTCTAGATTGTGTGTAGATGTTTATGAGTTAATTGTCAGATATTGTTTTTTTTCTCTGTGCTGTTATGTATGGAGTTATTAAATTTACAATTACAAATATGTTGAAGAACGTCATGTTGTATGCGTGTCAGCCAGAACGACCCTGCAGGAAATAGGTCCTTAGGTCGAATAGAGAGTGACAGTGAGTCCGGGGGAAACGGAGGAGGGTTGGCAGGGAAAGACCTATTTAAAGCCAGGGCTATGAAATATACATGAGAAAATTGAGACATAGTTATTTGGGACCCTCCACATAGCTTGTTACACTGTCATTATTACTACGCTATAGAGGGAGTGTCACAAGGTGATTGACAGATAGAAGTGGCTGTGGTTGTGTCAGTGTGAATATTGTGTCAGACGACTGCTCAACAACGATGAATCAATATAGAATACTAGCCTGCGCACACAATATTTTAATTCGAAACAAACTCGATGCTATAATACTCTTCGGGAACATTCAACAGATAAATATATCTAGATTGCAAATGCACATGTCCAGCACACTCAAATTAGAATATACCACAGTAAGCTCCTGCGACCAAACTATTGCCGTCTACCGGTCTCGCACTATACGCTGTTACGGACTCTTCTTCGTCCGTGAATCTAACCATCTCCTCTCTCTCTCTCTCTCTCTCTCTCTCTCTCTCTCTCTCTCTCTCTCTCTCTCTCTCTCTCTCTCTCTCTTGACTCAGCCCCAAACTCAACTCCCGCTGAATGCCAGACTGAAAACCCGGGCTGAAGTTTTCCGCATTTCGCCCCGAAACTCACTGCTTTAATTTTTCCAGACTTCTGTCTTTATTCACTCTTCCCAGGACCTCCCAAAAGACGTCATTTAACCCCTTGAACCCCATTCTAAATTCCACCAACATTACATTTCTGGGCTTCCTTTGTCTATTCGTCTACTATCACGCTTTTGCATCTCATTGGTGATTTCCTCTTGACCCGTACGTTTTCTAACAATAACGGTGTTGGGTTCAGCCATTGTCATGTGATTTTCTTACTCCACCTTTCTGACCTAACATCAATCTCACTCTTATCTGAGCCCTGTAACGTCAATTGTATTAACAGATTCTTAACTAGTACATTCACCCCACTTAGGCGTAAAACACGCACGCTTCAGGGAAAAGAGATCCGGTGACAAAACACATGCTTGTCTTACTCCCAGCTTTATGTGTTCATAATTTCCTACTTTATTTCCCATTTTAATTGCCGCTGTTTGGTTCCAGTAATTATTTTGTTTTATTATTCTGAGATCTTTCCCATCAATGTTAATATCTTCCAACATTTTAATCAAGTCTTCATGTTTTAATTTACCAAATATATTAGTAAAATCTATGAAGCACAAATATATTTCTTTCTTTGCCTTTATTGATCTTTCTAATAGTGTTCGTAATGTGTGTGTGTGTGTGTGTGTGTGTGTGTGTGTGTGTGTGTGTGTGTGTGTGTGTGTATGTATATATATATATGTGTGTGTGTTTGTGTGTGTGTGTGTGTGTGTGTGTGTGTGTGTTATATATCAGCGTTCAGGTCGTTAGTCTTGATAAGGGAGTGAGGATGATGTGGTGACTTTTCTGACGATCCTATATCAATAAACTGTCTTCACACGTACTGTATTTCACAGCTCTTCTTCCCCTCTCAGAGATAAGAAACCAGCGGTGGGTGCAAGATCGGTACTGCAACTTCACATCTACTGAAAAGCATATTAAGATGTGACCAGGTGATGCCCCATCGGGGTTAGACAATAATGATCTAGTACAGGCGTCGGCAATCTACGGCTCCCGTGCTAAGTGTGGCACCTGGAACGATTTTTAATGTCACGCTGAGGGCATTGATGCAGTGTATGATCTCGTTTTAAAATGTAATTGTTAGTTTCTCAAACATGGAAGCTGTTTAAGTCCACTAAGATGCTGCGTTCAAAATGATGTATGAAGCTGAAAGTGATCAAAACATAAATGATATTGAACAATTAGCCAATGATAAGCAAGTGTGGCTTGTTTTCCCGGGAGGAACGTGGAATGAACAAGCACACTTTATTACTTCTTCTTCTTTGGGATTCTTGATTGACTTCTGTCTACACTCCTCCCTTCTGTCTTCCCTTCCATATATCTATTCCTTTCTCTCTCTCTATTATTCCTTCCTCATATACTCCAACAACAGTTTCTTTCAACAATTAATAAAAGATTTATTAAATAAAACTATGTCTGGTGTATGGATGGACTGTGTATATGTAGTTGGTATTGTCTACTAGTGTGAATGCAAGATAGGACTTTTGATTTCGTATGTGCCGTAGATGTTCTCGACTCTTCTGTCGGCCAAAACATAGGACAGCACACATAGAAATGGAGTGATCTCACCCTAGATGATCTCCTCCTGCTTGAGTCTGGACTTAATCCAATTCTTGAAGAAAACAACTGTTCAATGTCTTATCACCAGAAAATAATCCGATTTGGTAAGTCACTGAAGTTCATATATTTCCCGTTTTGGAAGGTATTATAGTCCACCTCTGAATACACACCGCCACTATCCAACCTTGTCTAGAGTTACTATAAATGTTCTACACAATGTCTATGGTTAATAAAGTGTAATGTTTCTACACAGTGCAATTGCATGCAGTTTTAAGTATCCCTGCTTGCCACAGGTTAACGTCTTTTCCTTTTAAGGGCTTTAGTTGTATATTCGTTTGAGCATACAGTGTTCTGTATTTGACGTTACGTTATCACTTCTTCATATTAAAACATGTCTATGTTCTTGTTGGTTCTAAGTAGGTACTTTATTTGTTCAAGTGCAGTAACCTTCATTTCTTCTCTGATTTCAAAAAGGGGATTGGAACCTGTGGAGAAGATAGGTAATCTGGTGATATGAGTCTGCTTCATATTATTTTCTTATGTGAGAGTCCTTCTCTAGCCATACTGAGAAGCCTCCGAAAAACATACGGACATACGATTTATGAGTGCACTAAAGTTTACACGATTAGATAAACGAATGCATGGCCACAAATCAAGAACAAACACCTATATCCCTATGTTACTATTATGCTAAGATTAGTTTACCTTATATATTCACTTATCATCCTGGAATTGAAATACACTAGCGAATAAAACACTAATATCCCATATTCTTTCAACCATTAGGGACGTGTATTTCTTTCCCCACTCAGGATGCATAGATAATTCAGCCCAGTTTGGAACACACACTAAACAGAAAACCCCGTTTCTACTATTTATATTGAGTGTCCAATCCTCCGTTATTGTTGGATGTTCATACCTCAACACTCGTCTCTTGACGTATCCTGTACATCAAAAGACGGTGAAATCACGTATTGGTTAGTAGCTCGTTTCTTTCCGTTGTTACGCTGTTTCCCTGAGTTCCCCTTACGCTAATACTTCAAAGCTTCCGAACCCGTTGATCGCCGTCTACATTCGTTTTTCCACAACGCGATCTCCCGGTTTCCCCGTGTCCGTCCGATCAGATCGTCAGGCAATGAACTCTGCGAACACCTGTATCCTATTTTTATATCCATCGGTCAATGATCTTTAATTTATCCTCCTCTCAGAATGAAGTACACGATTGTTAACCCTCCTCCTACATTGTACTTTTATATGTCAGTTATCAAGGAATCACTAAACTATCATCATTCTGTGACATAGACTCTCTGTGACTCTGTGACTCTCTTAAGAGAGTTGACCGCGTCGACTCTTCTTCAATGTAGTTTTGATTCCTATGATCCACCAACCTATTCCTCTTCCTCTGAAGTTGGATGTCTAGATAATAAATCCGCTCCTACATTCTCCTTACTAAGGATGTATTCCACTGTGAAGTTGTCCTGTTGCAGCAACAACGCCCATCACATCCACCGTGCGTTGAGCTTCTCCGAAGTAGCTATGAACATCACGTGTTGATGATATGACTGGATCCTCACGTGGCTCAAATCCTCATCCAGTAGGCGACCTCATAGACACCCTACCATACTACTCATGACTGAAAATAGTGTTGGCTCATCGCACCTGTACGTCCGGTTGACTTTCTGTCGACTTGCGTCAGCGACGGCTCACAATACAGACGGATTGTCCCATCCTGATTGTAACACTGCTTCCATGTCCTCTTGGTTTCCCCCGGCCTTGCCTCTGGGGATGTTCCACCTCGTCCTCGTTGGACCGAGTCGTCTTTCCCAAACCTCCTGGACTTTTGCTTCCAGGACCATCTTGGGCGATATTGTATCTGGTCAGCCAATCTTCGGTTGGAGTCCTGGGTATTTATCGTCTTTCCCGCCGTTACCCACCCCTTCTGAACTTGGTTACTATTGAAGGTTTCACTCTTGTCCTTTTCCTGACGTGTGATTTCCCTCCTCCTTTCGTTGGGTAAATCTGACCTATTACGTACTGTCCCATAGGTCCTCCTATGTTGTACTGGCGATCTCCGGTCTTCGTCTGGAACTGTAACAGTTTTCTTAATGGCTGCCATCACCATGAAGTGCGAAGCTTTGCTCCCGGATCTCTCCTCATATTTCCTAATGAGATGTCTAGGGAGATTTTTCTGCTCTTCCCCGATCCGGATTTTGTAGATGTTCTTGGATACAACCTTTTCCACAGGATAAGGTCCTTTCCATCCTACTTGTAGTATATTAGTCTCTTCTGGACCCCATACTTCCACTTTGTCTTCCACCTTAAGAGCTATTTTCCTCTTAGTCCGCTTGTTGGGTGGTGCTTTCTGGCACTCTGAACAAGACTTAACCCACCGGCGTACATCACCGGTCATTCCTGGCCAGCAGTAATGGCCGGAAATTTGCTGCAACGTCTCTTTTACACCCATATGTCGATTCTCGGCTATGATGTGTCCACTCTGAAGAATGGGAGGACGGTGGGTCTCTGGAACCACCCACTGCTCGTGCAGGTTGTCTCCTCTCCCAGCTCTCCGATAGAGTAGTCGATTCTTCAGAAAGTACTGTCCCCGTTCTGGTGGCTCAGCACTTCTTTGCAGCTTCCTGTAGCAAGGATGCAACGTAGTATCCTTCCTTTGGGCAGTATGCAATTCTCCTATCTCTGAGTTGTCGCATAGTGTCTCTGCCTCTGTTTTCTTCCCTTGAGATCCACTGGTTAATGTTCCCCTATGGGCTGGCTGTTTGGGCATCCCCAAAAAGACATATTTCGTGCCAATGATCATGGGAAATAAGGAGTCAGATAATACAGCAGCTGGAATAATGCCCGTGACGTACCTGGATTTAATCTCCACCTTGGCGATTGGCAGCGTCATGGTAACAGCACTCCTCCTCATTGCCGGCTGTATCTCTATGGTCTCCCCTGTAAGTTGGTCTGGGCTTACCAAGCTGACATCTATCACAGCTTCCCCATCCAATCCTGAATCGTAGAGACAAGCCACCTGCTGGCCATTTACTTCGATCAGTTCAACCACAGGTGGTCTCTCTTGGTCTTGAGTGTGTTCCATCTCCTCGACCTTTTCCTTGCATCTGCAGCCCACAGTATTATGTGTTTTCGATCTGCAGTGTGTGCACCATTTTCCCTTCCACTCTTTCCGTGGGCTCTCTTTGGTCAGAGCTTCTACGCCGACCTCAGCCTTGTCAGTGATCACTTTCTTATGAATCACTTGGCATGCCGCGATGTGATAACTTTTCGGTTTCGATCTGCAGCCCTTTGTGTTATGAGAGGGCACCTTGCAGATTGAACACCACTTCTCGGACCACGGTCGTTTAGCTGGAGAATTCGAGGTGTTCTGGTTTCCTTCCTTCACCTTCTCTGAACTCTCCACTGTGTGCTTTATATAAGGTTCCACTTTTTTTTTTTTCCCGTTCTTAGATTTCTTTTGGTCTTGTTTCTCCAGACCTTTTCTTTGCATACTGATTCCGCAGTCTCCCCATGTACCTCTACGAATCGTTCCGCCAGCTTATTCACAACATTAATCCGTTCCGCCCCTTGTTCTCCCAAGAAGGTTCTGAGAGGTTTCGACATTTGCTTTCGCATCTGGTCGACCACCATCATCTCTTCGAGACTCTCATAGTCCCTCTTGAATTCTGCCAAGTCCATCCATTTCTGGAGATAGGATTTCAGCCTCAGACTATAGGCGGCGAATAGCTCTCCCGGCTCTCTTCTGGACGATCGAAACTTCTTCCGATACGTTTGTGCTGTGACTTCATAATGCTTCATCAAAGCGGCTTTTAATTCATCGTACTGATTTTCATGTCCTGGTGGTAAGCGTGTGTAGACCTCGTACCCCGAACCACGTAATGCCTGGGATAATTTAAGAGCCCATCGGCTTCTATCCAGTCCCATAGCGACTGCCATTGCCTCAAAGCGATTCGCAAAGTTGTCAAATTTTTCTTTAGACTCATCATGAACAGCTAAGGGAAACTTCATTGCATGGTAGCTAGATCCACTCATGTTGGCTGCCCCAGGTGAAGATGAACTTCCTTCTGCTGCATCTATTTCCCCCTTAGTTTGTGTCTTGAGTTCTAGCTCTCGCATGCGGTATTCATGTTCCCGTATCTTGTTGGCTTCCTCTGCTTGCAACCTCTTGTTGTCCTGTTCCAGTCCCAGTCTCCTGACCTCCTGTTCCATTTCCAGTTTCTTGGTCTCCTGTTCCAGTTTCTTGGCCTCCTGTTCCATTTCCAGTTTCTTGGCCACCTGTTCCATTCTTCTAAGCTCGAGCTCTGCCTTTCGATCTTCTCTTTCTGCTTGACGACGCTCTCTTTCTACCACTTGTATATACTCGGATAGGGCTTGTCCAGACAACCCCATTGCTTCACCCCTTTCCCTCAATTCATCCATCTCTAGTTTATGAGTGGCCATGGTAACTGAAGGTAAGTCAGCAGGTTGAGTAAAGAGACCCTAAGGCAGTAAGTACGTACTACTTATCTCACATAAATATATATATGTCAATATCTATATGTTATATATGACATCACACAGTACACCACAACTACTCTCACAACCTCACGAGAAGATATAGGATACAGACTTATGTAGACGTGTGAAAGTGTGAACAGGTAAGTACTGTGTTTGAACACCTATCCACAATCACTCTGTCCAAATCTTTCTCACTGTAAGGTCCCCAACATTAATGTAATGTCTCTAACCTAAATGAAATGGCACCATATATCCAATTGACGTCCTTCCATTAAAAGTCATCAATGTATACTTATTTATATTCCAATAAATATGTCCCAACATGCAGGTACTCCGCTATGCCTGTGCCAATATGCAGGTAACCCTCTATGCATACGCCCTGTTATGCCTGTCCTTTAATGTAGGTATTATGTAAGACGTCGCTGCTCCACCATTTTATGTGACTTGTTTTCCCGGGAGGAACGTGGAATGAACAAGCACACTTTATTACTTCTTCTTCTTCTTTGGGATTCTTGATTGACTTCTGTCTACACTCCTCCCTTCTGCCTTCCCTTCCATATATCTATTCCTTTCTCTCTCTCTCTCTCTCTCTCTCTCTCTCTCTCTCTCTCTCTCTCTCTCTCTCTCTCTCTCTCTCTATTATTCCTTCCTCACATACTCCGACAACAGTTTCTTTCAACAATTAATAAAAGATTTATTAAATAAAACTATGTCTGGTGTATGGATGGACTGTGTATATGTAGTTGGTATTGTCTACTAGTGTGAATGCAAGATAGGACTTTTGATTTCGTATGTGCCGTAGATGTTCTCGACTCTTCTGTCGGCCAAAACATAGGACAGCACACATAGAAATGGAGTGATCTCACCCTGGATGATCTCCTCCTGCTTGAGTCTGGACTTAATCCAATTCTTGAAGAAAACAACTGTTCAATGTCTTATCACCAGAAAATAATCCGATTTGGTAAGTCACTGAAGTTCATATATTTCCCGTTTTGGAAGGTATTATAGTCCACCTCTGAATACACACCGCCACTATCCAACCTTGTCTAGAGTTACTATAAATGTTCTACACAATGTCTATGGTTAATAAAGTGTAATGTTTCTACACAGTGCAATTGCATGCAGTTTTAAGTATCCCTGCTTGCCACAGGTTAACGTCTTTTCCTTTTAAGGGCTTTAGTTGTATATTCGTTTGAGCATACAGTGTTCTGTATTTGACGTTACGTTATCACTTCTTCATATTAAAACATGTCTATGTTCTTGTTGGTTCTAAGTAGGTACTTTATTTGTTCAAGTGCAGTAACCTTCATTTCTTCGCTGATTTCAAAAAGGGGATTGGAACCTGTGGAGAAGATAGGTAATCTGGTGATATGAGTCTGCTTCATATTATTTTCTTATGTGAGAGTCCTTCTCTAGCCATACTGAGAAGCCTCCGAAAAACATACGGACATACGATTTATGAGTGCACTAAAGTTTACACGATTAGATAAACGAATGCATGGCCACAAATCAAGAACAAACACCTATATCCCTATGCTACTATTATGCTAAGATTAGTTTACCTTATATATTCACTTTTCATCCTGGAATTGAAATACACTAGCGAATAAAACACTAATATCCCATATTCTTTCAACCATTAGGGACGTGTATTTCTTTCCCCACTCAGGATGCATAGATAATTCAGCCCAGTTTGGAACACACACTAAACAGAAAACCCCGTTTCTACTATTTATATTGAGTGTCCAATCCTCCGTTATTGTTGGATGTTCATACCTCAACACTCGTCTCTTGACGTATCCTGTACATCAAAAGACGGTGAAATCACGTATTTGTTAGTAACTCGTTTCTTTCCGTTGTTACGCTGTTTCCCTGAGTTCCCCTTACGCTAATACTTCAAAGCTTCCGAACCCGTTGATCGCCGTCTACATTCGTTTTTCCACAACGCGATCTCCCGGTTTCCCCGTGTCCGTCCGATCAGATCGTCAGGCGATGAACTCTGCGAACACCTGTATCCTATGTTTATATCCCTCGGTCAATGATCTTTAATTTATCCTCCTCTCAGAATGAAGTACACGATTGTTAACCCTCCTCCTACATTGTAGTTTTATATGTCAGTTATCAAGGAATCACTAAACTATCATCATTCTGTGACAGCAAGGACAAAGGTTTATTAATTGAATAATGACTCAGATAAATAATAATCAATAACTACTCGTGTTAAATTGTTAATAATATTTGTTGTGAGATTTATTTAATTGCTTTTTTTTTTTTCAATCTAGTGGACTTTCTATCTTAACAAAATGTACACATAGAAATTTTTAAATAACATTTTACAATAATATTTTCAGACCTTAAATTTTGCAAAACATTGTGCTTGTTTCTATTTATATTAAACTAGTCAATATTATACTGATCTCATCTCATTTTGTTCCTCTTGTACCTTGCGGTGTCGAGGTGAAGCATAAACGGCGAGAGAGTATCCGTTTACGCTTCATGTATTGAGACTTCCAAGGACTTTTGCTATTCCCTCTGTCCATGGCTTTTGTGGCCGGCCTCTTCTTCTGCTTTCATTTGGCCTGTGTATCATTGCTTGTTATGGTATTCTGTTAGTTGGTAATCTAGTTACACGGTCAAACCATTTAACATGCTGTCTTCTGATAAATCTAGCGCTGTTATAACCCCCACTTTAGTCCTGATTTATTCATTTCTGATTGTCCCTCTTCTTGATAAATTGAGTAATATTCTCAGGAATCTCATTATTATTCTTGCGATTTTGTTTTCTCTTTCTCTGTCATTTTCCAGGTTCGGCATTGGTAGCATAGACTTGGCAGGAAGATTGCGTTGTAGAGAGCTTTCTTAGTAACTATTGATACATGTTTGTTCTTTAGTATTGGCATTTGTTCAATGAGTTGGTTTGCCTTATTTCATCTATTTTCGATCTCGTCTTCTAATTTGTCATTGGATGATATTATACTTCATAAGTATTTGAAGATCTTTACTTTTTTTCAGGGGGTGTTCTTTAAAATGGATCTTTGCTTTGGTTTTGGTTTTTTCTTTTTCTTCTTAGGTTATAGTAAACACCTCTGTTTTATTGATGCTAATTTTCATTTTATGTTCCTTACACACTTCATTTAGAATATTCAAGTGGTCTTGTAATTGTTGAAATTGTACTTCTGATTTTGCCAGTAGTGGTTGATCGTCCGCAAATAGGAGTTCTTCAATGGTGTAATTTGCCGTTGTTTCTTCTTCTGTGTTCTGTTCGGCATGTGGTGTTGTTGCGGTCTCTGTTTGCTTGGTTTCTTTATATTAGGGATGTTCATTTGAAACCCGTTCCAATGGCTTTATTACAAATGCATGAAAGAAACATTACCAGGTGTGGTAGAATTAAACAAAGCATTCATTTTGAATAAATTATGCACCATGGGTTGGTCAGAAGAAGTCGTTGTAGGCATTCAGGCAAGCATCCCATTGCTTAGGTAGGCGGCGAATGCCGTCCGCAAAAATAAAAAAGGATTGTGGTTGCTCATTAAACCAAGTGTTTACCGCGTTCATTACGTCCGCATCTGTGTGAAATCGTCGCCCCTTGAGAGCTTTTTTTAGAGGTCCGAACAAATGAAAATCACATGGTGACAAACAAATCAGGACTATAGGCTGGACGTTGCAGAATTTCCCACTTCTTCCTTGCTAATGCTTTCTGCGCAATCTCAGTGACATGCGGACGGTCATTATCGTGCAACAAAATCACACCGCGAGAAAGCATGCCGGATCGTTTATTCTTGATGGCTTTTCCCAGCTTGTCTAGTGTTTGCAAGTAGTGGGTAAAGTTGGTGTTGACACCAGGTTCTTTAAAGTCGGTCAACAATAGCCTTTAATGTCAAAAATGCGCTCAGCATAACCTTACCAGCGGAAACCTGTAACTTGAATTGTTTGACTTTTGGTGATCCAGCATGCTTCCATTGCATGCTCTCTCTCTCTCTCTCTCTCTCTCTCCTCTCTCTCTCTCTCTCTCTCTCTCTCTCTCTCTCTCTCTCTCTCTCTCTCTCTCTCTCTCTCTTTGCTGCTCTGCTCAAAGTGGTGACACCATGATTCATCGCCTGCCACTATGCGGAAGAGAAATACATCACCATCCACTCTGTAATGCAGCAAGTGGTTCAAACACCATCCCATTCGTTTCTCTTTTTGGTGGTCGGTCAAAATCCGTGGTACCCACTGTGAACACACCTTCCGATATTGCAGTTTCTTACGAACGACCTTTAGAATTGTCCTAATTGACATATCAAATTCTTTCGCCAGCGAACGTATGCTTCGACAACGGTTCATCTGTACTGCTGCATCAATTTTGGAGATGTTTTTTTTTTTCTGTTGCAACAATATGCGCTTGACTCGACCGTCGAAGATCTGTCGTAAACTGATGTCCTTTTCGAAACATTTGTACCCAGCCTGTCACTGTTGTCTTCGATGAATTTCCACTGGTCGACATCCTTCAAATAAAAGACACTGAATCACGGCTCTTTGAGCTTCTTTGGACGGATTTTGGATCAACCCGGTCATTTTCTCAACGGTCAGAAACAGAACCTATGCATCATGAGACGATAAGCACGTGCTCTTTTATTCATTGGTCAATATTTATCACATGACTATGACATGATCATGTTCAACGTACGCAATTACGCGCGGTGCCGGAGGAACGGATTTCAAATGAACGCAATATATATATATATGCTGTGTACATAGGTTATGAACAAGGGGGGAGACAGGGCACAACCTTGTCTTACTCCGGATCGCATGTTGAATAGTTCTGATCGCCCTCCATTTGTTCTCACTATGCATTCACTGTTGTATAAGCTTCTACATAAGTTTGTTAGATGTGTACTCACTCCATATCGCTTATGCATTTCCCATAGAAATAATTTGCAAACACTGGAAAAGCTATTTAATGTATCGGAAACACGTTACTCCAAGATCACATTAATGTGTTCAAATATTCCTGCATATAAAAATATTCTGGACATTGGCACGCAGAGTAACTTTGCAACCTCAATAAGGCACACCACTACAAAGAGATTGCCGACCTTTGATCTAGTATCTTCAGAATGTTCTTAGTTGATGAGCGATGAAAATGCGATAGCTGCATGTATAAGACGAACAAACACTTAACTGCAAAAACCAATGCAATGTAAACCTTCAAGGGCTGGAACAGATGGAACAACAAGAGCCCTAAGATCCTGTATATGTCCTGTTGCTTCATGCGGGTCTTGCATCTGGACGTTAAAAATGTCGGCTGAAAAGCATACATGGGTCTATGAATGTACGTGTTGCAATTAAAAATTAGTTGTAGTTCCTTTACAGGACGTGGCAGCCAACCCCATGGTTTGTTGCTGATTGTGATTTATGTGCAAGTGTTGTTCAGTAGCTTGCCTTTGTTTTCTGAACGACCGGCACTGATATATTTATTTGTATGGGATCCAAAGCAAGGCGGTTTGCTTCCAAATCGCCCTCAGTTGTAATACGAATTGCATTCGTAACCCCTTCGTCACAGAGCCGGTTGCGTTATAAAAGAGTCTTAGACTTCTTTGGGCGGAAAAGAGAACAACCAGATTTATCCAACAAGAACTCGATAATGAAGACAAGATTGGTTATTGCAGGAATTAACAATGAGGGAAATAAAATATGCTGGACATATGTTTTTTTAAACAAAAGCATGATTGTCTGGAATAGATAACGAACGTACTAACGCACGAATTTTATTTTCAAAGAGTCATAATTTGGGCACGTAGACCCGTCTTACAATCGGCGCTTCCAGTCGTTCATCTTTCGTACATCAATTATCTGTAGTGCATGTTCCAAGGTACACATAAAGAATGCATTTTACCATGTTATGAGACAGGCACACATGGAAAATAAAACAACATGGCAAATGAATGTTGTGAACATAAAGAATGAATTTTACCATGTTATGAAAGAGGCACATACACATACACACATGCATAAATATATACAAACCTGCATTCATACTTACATACTATAAATAATAATGTAGGGAGGCGAATGGGAAGCGGAAAAGAGAACGACCATATCGTACATGATTCAAGATGTGATAGATAATATTTAAACGGCAGCGGGACATCTGCCTCATAACAGAAAGACATTTGGAAAGACTTATGTGGAAGAAATTAAGCGCAGGAGAAGCTACCTGGTGCTGATGAGCAGCATCTTTATTAACTTCAGCTTGAAGATGTTATGTTTCAATGCAATCAAATATCCATAAGCAAATTTATCAAAGCAGTTTCTTTTACTCAGACGCGAGAACTTTGAGGTTACAACATGGCTATGTGAAATACGTTAATCTAATCGTCTAGTTAGGAAGCGGTATAGCATGCCTGTCTAATCTGCTTAGCCTAACTATTTCTATTTCCTTTACCTTATTAATGTTCGGGGTTGTATCTAATTATTTTATCTACATTGCCTGTCCTGTTGCTTGATATCTTTAGAACTTCGTGCTTAATTATACATCTTGAAACTGGGTTAATTTTATCTTGTTTTATCAGAGACGGCTAGCCCTGGGAATAAGAGGATCGCCTTTTTCTTCTTCTTCTTCTTCTTCTTCTTCTTCTTCTTCTTCTTCTTCTTCTTCTTCTTCTTCTTCTTCTTCTTCTTCTTCTTCTTCTTCTTCTGCTTCTTCTGCTTCTTCTGCTTCTTCTTCTTCTTCTTCTTCTTCTTCTTCTTCTTCTTCTTCTTCTTCTTCTTCTTCTTCTTCTTCTTCTTCTTCTTCTTCTTCTTCTTCTTCTTCTTCTTTTTCTTCTTCTTCTTCTTCTTCTTCTTCTTCTTTTTCTTCTTCTTCTTATTCTTCTTCTTCTTCTTTTTCTTCTTCTTCTTCTTCTTCTTCTGCTTCTGCTTCTGCTTCTTCTTCTTCTTCTTCTTCTTCTTCTTCTTCTTCTTCTTCTTCTTCTTCTTCTTCTTCTTCTTCTTCTTTCATCTTCTTCTTCTTCTTCTTCTTCTTTGTTTTGTTTCTTTTCTTCATACTCTAAGGTCAGGCACCTAGTGGAACTAACTTTACCTTATGTTTTAATATATGATTAGTTTCGCTGACCAATATCATCTTCGTCAAACAAACATAGCCTGGTGTTCCACAGTCCTAAGTCATGCCATGTTTTCTAGCCACATGCTACCCAAGCTCTGTCTTTCTTATACACGTCAGAACTTCCCCATGTTTGGTGCAGTTTATTTTTGTAATTGAGTTTGTTTCAGCAAGGAACTGTTATATCAACTGCCAAGGCCAGCAGAAGTGCTTAAATTGGATAAATCTCTGCATGGTTGCTATCAGGTTGGATACAGCAATGGATTAAACATGTACGGGTAAAATGGTCTTGCAGTGGTAGAATCTCAGCCGGGAAGCAAGCACAACAGGAGGATTCTGATCATCAGAAGCGTCTCCCCTCGCTGAATGTTTCGGCCTCTTTACCTTATTTATATTCTCATGGAACGGCCCCGTCCATGTCATGACTCCTGGACGTCTTTCTCCTGTCGTGCATATTTATTTAGATGTTTCCCTTGTTTCTTGAGGTTGTAATCTTCTGGAGAGATTTGTGTTGAGGTTAGAGAAACAGTGATTAACATTGCAGACAAAGTTGAACCATTTCCTGTGTATCCTTGTCCCACCCCACATTGCGCTTGGTCCACAGCCAACTCGAGGCTTCTCCGCTGTCTCGTCCTGTCTTTTAAGTGCCCGAGTTCTTGCTTGTCCCTTTAGACCGAGTTGTTTCACCACGTTAACAAGGCCTCTTGCGCCTATGTCAGCGGCGAATAGCCTGGCGGTATATCCTTCCTGTCTCAGGCTTGCGACCATGTTACTGTATTTCTCCATCTCATATGTGTACTTCTCCTCTACTCTTGACTCGAACGGAAAGTCAGCTCGATTAGCATTAACTGTTGAGTCGACGGAGAGCACACTACAATGTCTGGTCGCAACTGAAACTTCAGGATTTCCGCTGGGTATTTGACACGGCCCTGCAGGTCTACTGTCAGCTCCCAGTCTTCAGCGCCCCCGAGGATGGATGGCAGGCTGTCTAGGCAGTCGACCCATATCTCTGCGCTTGAAATGAATTTTGCGCCGCTTCGACTGCCTCGTCAACCTTCCATTTCCTTCCCATCCTGAGCGCTGGCTGGGAGCCATTCACTATTCCATCTTGGGACTCACGCAGCATAATTGCTAGCCTGGCTTTTCCGACCTTGTTTTCCTCGATAACAGACTTGAACGGGAGCACTAGTTTGGACTTCTTTGAATACAACGCTACGTCCAACAGCCTTGATGGCACTCCCAGCCATTTCCTTGTAGCTTTGCTGACCTTCTTCTCTAACGCCTCTACCGTGCTAGTGCACACGTAATAGATGAGTAGGGGTCATAGCAGATTCGGGATCATTACGAACTGGAGGCACCAGATCTTGAATTATCCAATAAGTCTGCTCTTATAGATGGCTTGCAGCCCTTTTCCTGTTGTCTCATGTATGTGTTGTACTGCTTGTCCGTCGGAGAGGAATCGTACATTCGGTCGGGACTCTTGGCGGGGTCCTCCATCATCGTGGTTATCGCCTGGTCGGCCACCTTGAATGCAATTGCCGTCACCTTTCCTTTCACGATCGACAGGCTTCACGACTTCTTGAGTTTGAAGCTCATCCTGCACCAGTCGATCAGTTGATCAATCCTTTGGAGCCTGCGGTGAGCATGGGTCTCATCTGGTGTCAGGATTGTCGTGTCGTCCATGAAGGCCTTGAGTAGAGACATCCTACAGTCTTTCTTGAGTCTCGGTCCTTCCGCGTAGCCGGATGCCGCATCCAGAACTACCCGCATGGCCATAACAAATAGTATCGGCGAAATCTTACAACCCATCGCTATACTCACTTAGAGGTCAATCCATCTGGTCGTAAACGTCGAGGTAGAGAAACGGAGAGTGAACCAGGAGAAATACTTCTTTAGCATCGATCTCCTCAGGCACATGGTGCATCCTAAAGGCCTGTCACAGCATCTGATGGGGCACTAAGCCGTAGGCGTTAGCCAGGTTCAACTATACCACGTGAAGGTTTGACTTTTCGCTCTTCGCTCTCTGGATAGCTTACCAGATCGTGGTAGCATGTTCCACGAATTCGGGGACTCCCGGTATGCCCCCTTTTTTAACCGTCTTGTCGACATACCTGTTCGCCATTAGGTATGTCGTGATTCTGCTAGCCTTTACTAGAATATGTTGTCCTCGACGTTCAGAAGAGAGATTGGCCTAAACTGGATAATATGTGCCGCGTTCTGTTCCTTGGGTATGTAGATTCCATTGGCCTTGCTCCACTCCGGACTTATTCGTTGGTGCCTCCACGCAGATTTCAGTATCCGGTAGAGCCTACTGAGGACGTTTGGACATCGCTTGTACACTGTGTACGAGACACCATTTGGACCCGGTGCCTTCTTCCCAACAGCCACGAACTCGTTCACCTCGGGGTTTCGGCATTGAAACCTACTGTAGGTTCTCCTCGCGATAACCAACCCTTCTATTTCTCAGAATGGAACGTCGCGCTGTGCATCCGAGTAGGTTCGTACCAGATGCTCCTCCAGCTCCCCTTTCTCGATGCATAGGTTACCGGATCGTGGCTGTTCGAACACGTTTCTTGCGAATTGGAATGGCTTGCGGAGAAAAATGTCTCAAGTGCTCTCCGCGTCCTTTGCCTGTTTCTGCAGAATCGTTCTGCTCGGCAGAGGGCGCTGTGCCTGGCTTTGAGGTGTTTCCACACCTCTGGCAGGCCCTCTTTCTCACTTGCATCTGCCTTTTTAAATCGTTTCCGAGCAGCCCTCTTCTGCGCTGTCAACTCAGCGATTAGCTTTTGCCGCCTGCTCATCTGCGGACTTGTACTCTTCTTCCTCTCGATGCCAGCCATTTTCTCATTCAATGGCGTCTCCTTAAGTTTTTCATCAAATGCTTGAGACAAACTGTTCTCTAATCGTCACAATGCCTCCCTTTCGCAAGATGGCGGGAACTTGATCTTCATTCGTGGACCATCAAAGGGGTGCGCGGTTGAAACTATCAAACTGAATATTCTCAGCATTGTGGGGTTCCGCCTGGCTGAGATCTTCTACCGACTTGCCACATCAGTGACATCGCGATGTTGATCGTCCAGTGGTGCACTCGCGCACTTCTTAAGCCCCGCGTGAATTCGCATCCCCCGCTGCGTGGTAAAGCTTTTACCGCAGAAACACGGCGATGTGAGGCTGAAGTCGAAGTTCGTGTGTCGTTCCGAGGCATTATCGTTTGGGCATCGGTGGGTCCATCACCCCCCCCCCCCTTAGCCCCATTATTTTTTGGTGGGTCCTGGGGTCATTTATTGGTTTGGTTTCGCGAGACTTGGGTTTTAACCAGCATTAGGGGTTGCTGGCCCGGTCTGCTGTCGATGTCACTGTTGCCAGTGAGGTCACTTCGCCATGGCGATGCAGCAGCGCCAGTCTTTCTAGAGCGTCAGTCTGTCTTTCTAGAGCGTCAGTCTGTCTTTCTAGAGCGTCAGTCTGTCTTTCTAGAGCGTCAGTCTGTCTTTCTAGAGCGTCAGTCTGTCTTTCTAGAGCGTCAGTCTGTCTTTCTAGAGCGTCAGTCTGTCTTTCTAGAGCGTCAGTCTGTCTTTCTAGAGCGTCAGTCTGTCTTTCTAGAGCGTCAGTTCTAGAGCGTCAGTCTGTCTTTCTAGAGCGTCAGTCTGTCTTTCTAGAGCGTCAGTCTGTCTTTCTAGAGCATCAGTCTGTCTTTCTAGAGCGTCAGTCTGTCTTTCTAGAGCGTCAGTCTGTCTTTCTAGAGCGTCAGTCTGTCTTTCTAGAGCGTCAGTATGTCTTTCTAGAGCAGTGTTTCCCAACCTTTTTTGTACCATGCCCCACTTAAGCCTTTCTAAAATTCATATTGCCCCCCTCCCCCGCCCCATGCCCCCCCCCCTCAACATATACATTATTTTTAATATTCAAAAATTGAAATGTTCACTAAAGAAACTTGAATGATAGGTTTTAGGAAGAAATCACTAGGTAATTATTGAGCAAACACAGTAAGTAAATTTTCAAAACATATAATGGAGAACTGAAATTCAAGTACAAAATAATTTTAATGAAAGATTTTTCTATATTATTTTAATTATTAGTAATTATTTATTATTTAAATTTAGTGAGATCCTTGCGCTTGATGCTTGCTGCAAAGAGATCTTATGTCAGGTTCCAATTTAGTTAACTTCAGTCTCAAGTCTCCCCGTTTTGTTATATTCAGCCGATTTCTTCCATTTTCGAATTGCCCCCCTTAACAGTCAAATTGCCCCCCTGTGGGGCGTGGGCCCCACGTTGGGAAACACTGTTCTAGAGCGTCAGTCTGTCTTTCTAGAGCGTCAGTCTGTCTTTCTAGAGCGTCAGTCTGTCTTTCTAGAGCGTCAGTCTGTCTTTCCAGATTGTCAGATGGACTGGCCATATATCAGTGGTAAAAACCCCGCCGGGGAGCAAGCACGACAGGAGGTTTCTCATCATCAGAAGTGGTCCCCCCCCCCCCTCGCTGAATTGTAAACTGGCTCAAGTAAGAGTGCCAATGGTTCGTTAGAGGCATAAAAACACATCATGTGGGATGAGATGCACAAGAAACACAGCTGGAAAAAGGAGACGAGATTGAGAGACAAATAAGAAACTAAGAACAAGTGTAGGGGTAACAAAGTAACAATGATTAGTCATTTTATACAAGACCAGAGAATTAAATGGTTCGAACATATAGATAGAATTAAACAAAGGTCAACCAGCGGCTAGAGAGTTCTACATGAGATGCAAGGTGAGAGGAAGACCCAGAAAGAGTTGGCTAGATGGAGTAAAAGAGACACTGAATATGACATTAGCATAAACAATAAGACAAGCCAAATCAAAAATAGAAAATTACATCTACCTCATTCGTCATCTCTGTGACGCTACACGGTAGTTGCACAATAGAACAAGAAGAAAGAAAGAAAGAAAGAAAGAAAGAAAGAAAGAAAGGAAGAAAGAAAGAAAGAAAGAAAGAAAAAGAAAGAAAGAAAGAAAGAAAGAAAGAAAGAAAGAACGAAAGAAAGAAAGAAAGAAAGAAAGAAAGAAAGAAAGAAAGAAAGAAAGAAAGAAAGAAATAGAAGGAAGAAAATAATGAAGGAAGGAACGGAGGGGAATAAGATGAGGATGCCCCCTCTGCTGTGTGTCCACCGTGACGAGGTAGAGGGGCTTGTGCGTCCCAATGACCCCAAGAGCTATGCCGACGGTAGCACAGCTACTGGTAGGGCCACCCATGTCGGACAGGTCAAGGGAGAGGGACCAGACGAAGAGACACACAAACCTGCTGCCTTGTAGGTAGACTGGGGACAGTCAAAGGCTAGGGAAAGCATCCCGAATAAATGCTTGTCGAAATCGGATGTACTGAGCCACAGGCTTGACAAAGCAGTGCAACGTAACTTAATTCATGATGTCACAAATCAAAATTAGTTGATATGGTGCTAATCCCGTGAAGTCCCATCAGGCGGCGATAGTGCCGGCCCCCCAGCCTCGAGGGGGTCCACCCATGACTACTGGTGGTCACCTTCCCCTGTGCTGTGGAGTCAAGGCACAGAGGAGTAGGTTAAGAGCTATTGACCAAATACCCCGGACACTCAACATACTACAGTGGAATGCCGAAGGAGTTTACAAGAAGAAAGACTCCCTAACACAGCGTCTTCATAAAGATAGAATAGATGTGGCATGCAATCAAGAGACACACCTCAACGCCAATCACAAATTCTCAGTCAGAGGATATCAGGCCACACGTTTCGACCGCGAAGGACACAAAGGAGGAGTTCTAATACTTACACGAAATACAATACCTTGCAGCGAAGTATCTGTGATCTCTGACAACCAAACGGAAATTATAGGTGTTGATATAATGATAAAGGACGTGAAAATAAGAATCTACAATCTGTATAGCCCAGCAGATAAGGACCTTACACTCTCAAACATGAAAATAACTGACACAAACTGCATTATTGTCGGAGACTTTAATAGCCGTTCAGAAAGATGGGGATACCCAGATACTGACAAAAGAGGAGATGGATTGGAGGACTGGGAAATAGACTCAAATCTCCATCTACTCAACAAAGCGGATGACACACCGAGCTTCTACTCCAGAAGATGGCTTACCACTTCTACTCCAGACTTAGCTTTCTGCACAGGAGAGATCCTCCACAAAATCGATCGCCATGTGCGGGACCAATTAGCAGGTAGTGACCACAGACCAATCAAGCTTGAAATGAATATGGAGTATGTTCCACAGGAGCAAAAGCCCTTGCCCCGCTGGAATTACAAACGAGCAGATTGGGACAGATTTGCCATACTAACAGACAAATATTGTGAAAACATAAATACACGATATGGCAACATAAAGCAAATGGTGGAAAGTCTAAACAGAGCGATAATACAGGCAGCCACTGAGTCCATTCCTAGAGGAGCGAGGAAAAATTACAAACCATACTGGACTGAAGAACTACAAAGTTTGGAGGACAAAGTTGAAGATGCCAGGAAGACAGCAGAGAGAGAACAAACAATTGAAGCGAACATCTCTCTCAAAGCCATCTCAGCAAAATATAAAAGAACAGTAAATCAAACAACAAGAGATTGTTGGAGGGAAAAAACAGAAAACCTGAATTTTGACAGGGATGGAAACAAACTATGGAAACTAGTGAAAGCCATGAACTATGAAGGACCTAGAAACAAACAAATAACAATTAAACAAGGAAATGCCTTGCTTACAGGAAAAAAGGCTGCAAATTCACTAATGGAACACTATGCAAATGCAAACCACATTGATATTACAACCGAACAGAAGAAAGCAATCAAAGACAAACAGATACATCATAGAAATACAGAGACAGCAGCAGAATATATGATAACAAATCTAACAATGGAAGAAATGGAACAGGCAATGAATACCCTAAAAAAGAAGAAATCACCAGGAAAGGATGGAATCACAAATGAAATGCTAATAGGACTAGGCACCAAGGCAAAGAAGAAACTACTTGCAGTCCTAAATAACAGCTGGAAGAGAGGAATAGTCCCACAGGCATGAAAGGAATCTATACTAATACCAGCCCCAAAGAAAGGAAAAGACCTGGAAGAACCAAATGGCTATCGACCTATCAGTCTACTTAGCTGTGTAGGAAAATTAATGGAACGCATTATCAATGGCAGGCTAACATGGCATCTGGGAGAAAACAAACTCTTAACACCACACCAAGCAGGATTCAGAAAGTACAGATCCACTGAAGATCAAATAACCTATATAGCTCAGGAAATAGAGGATGCCTTCCAAGAGAAAAAGCACACACTAGCAGTCTGGATAGATTTAGAAAAAGCATTTGATAAAGTATGGAAGGAAGGACTGAAAGTAAAACTGCAAAACATGCATGTTTGTGGAAAAATGTATAAATGGATCAGCCACTACCTTGATAACAGAACTGCCAGGACAAAAGTACAAGGACAAACAACCAAAATGATGCTGTTGGAGCAAGGTGTCCCCCAAGGAGGAGTTCTTTCACCAACATTATTCCTAGCATATATAAATGACATCACAGAAAATTTTCCAGCCAGAGTATACACATCCTCCTTTGCAGATGACCTAGCCATATGGACATCTGAAGAATATATTAGTACAGCTAACAGCAGAATACAGCAAGCCTTATTAGCGCTAGAGGACTGGTCAAAATCATGGCTAGTGAAGATAAGTGAGGAGAAAACAACATGCACAGTGTTCTCCCTCTCAAATAAAACTCAGCAACCTAAGCTGGTATTGAATGGAAAAATATTGCGCCATGAAGAAAATCCAAACTATCTAGGAGTCACCTTTGATCGTCGCCTGACATGGAAGACACAGGTTGAGAAAAATCGAACAAGAGCAAGGCAGAGAATGGCAATCATGAAAAAGCTTGCTGGTACAACATGGGGAGCAGATGAGAAAGTTCTCAAGAAGTTATATACTGGACTGGTGAGGCCAGTACTGGAATATGGCATTGCAGCTTGGGCAACAGCAGCTAAGTCAAACTTTAACAAAATAAGTAGAGTCCAAAACCAAGGAATGCTAATCATAACTGGAAGCCTGAAGACAACGCCTATTAATGAACTAGAAAAGATCACTTGTTTACAACCAATGCAGGATAGAAGAGATAGCAGAGCCCAGCAACAAGCAGAAAAATTCAGAAGATTGACAGACCACCCTATGTACAACAGATTTAATGGTTTTGGAAAGGGAAGACTGAAGCGTAGCAACTTTGTAGAAACTGCAAAACGAAGGATTAGGGCAGATCCTATACTTAACATATCAACAGTCAAGCCCATTTACAATGCACACAAGTTCCCAGCTTGGAGACAGCAGCAACTGCCTGAGATGATAGAAAACATTCCTGGTATTGAGAAAAAGAACACTCAGCATGAAACCGAAAGAAGAGAAATAACCCTAAACTACATAAAAGAACATTACCCAAGCAGGAATTGGACCCATGCATATACAGATGGATCAGCCAAAAATTCAATAGAGAATGGAGGAGGAGGAGTTCTCCTAAATTTAAAAAATTGAGTGAAAAAAACACATTCAATGGCAACTGGAGAATTTTCAAGTAACTTCAAAGCGGAGGTAGAGGCTCTGAAAACTGCAGCAGAAATGCTCCTGATGGAGGAAAATAAAGAGAAGCAAATAGCTATCTTCACAGATGCAAAGTCAGCTGTCTCAATACTGAAGAGCAATAACAGCACAGAACTAGCTGACCTAAGAGCAACACTCCATGGTCTATGCCAGAAATCCAAAAAAGTTGTAATACAGTGGATCCCATCACATTGCAGTATACCTGGAAACGAAGAGGCTGACAGACTGGCAAAAGAGGGCGGACGACTACCACAGCCTGACATAGACATAACCTATAATGAGGCAAAGAGGTTGATAAAAAGCACTTATAGAACCAAATGGGAATCAGAGCATCCAGGCCATCAGAAGGATGATGCATATTACAAACTCGACCGAAGAGAACAAGTAGCAATCTTCAGACTCCGCACAGGACATAACAGGCTGAAATACCACTTGTTCAATAAACTAAAGATAGGAGATACCGATGAATGTAATTGTAGAACTGGAAAAATGACAGCAAAACATTTGCTGCAGGATTGCCCAACGTATGCAGAACAGAGAAAGATATTTTGGCCCACACCTGCTTCATTTGAGGACAAGCTCTATGGAGATATCAACAAGCTCAAGTTGACCGCAGCTTACTTTAACTACATACAGGTTGACATTTAAAGGTGCATGAAGGTGGAAAAGTGTCCTAGTGGCACGAAATGGAATATTGCTTGGATAGCAAATCCATTACATGGAAAGTCCGAATCGAAAGCTCACTGTGTGGATGTCACCTGCAGACTGCATACTTCTGGTTTCCGGAAGAACAGCCTATGGTGAACGGAAGGCCCAATATACGGAAGTGAGGCTAAGCAGCCATGTGCAGGACGTGACGATTCCTTGGGTGAGCCCAGTACCAGAGCGCTATGTATCGGCTCTGCAAGTATGGAAGCCTCCTTGGATGGCGGGGAATGTCCATGATCTGCCCCTGCCTTCCCTTGAGGGCTGACCAGGATCTTTGGCTGTTCTATATGGGCCAGCTGGGATGGGGGATAACACCACAACAGTGAGAGTCAAACGTCCTAAGAAACCCCCGGGAAGGTTAACCCGGTCAACAAATGCCCGCAGAAGTCGGATGTGTCGGCCTAACGGCGCAAGAACGCAGCTCTGCTGTAAACAGGCACAACGCAATCACATCCGAAAAAAAAACTCCGGATGATCGCAGAAGAAGAAGATGGGGATGCAGAAGAAGAGATGTAAAAATAGAAGCGGAGAAGAAAATGAAAAGGAAGGAAGGAAGGAAGGAGTAGAAGAAGAAGAAGAAGAAGAAGAAGAAGAAGAAGAAGAAGAAGAAGAAGAAGAAGAAGAAGAAGAAGAAGAAGAAGAAGAAGAAGAAGAAGAAGAAGAAGAAGAAGAAGAAGAAGAAGAAGAAGAAGAAGAAGAAGAAGAAGAAGAAGAAGAAGGAAGGAAGGAAGGAAGGAGAAGAAGAAGAAGAAGAAGAAGAAGAAGAAGAAGAAGAAGAAGAAGAAGAAGAAGAAGAAGAAGAAGAAGAAGAAGAAGAAGAAGAAGAAGAAGAAGAAGAAGAAGAAGAAGAAGAAGAAGAAGAAGAAGAAGAAGAAGAAGAAGAAGAAAATGAAAAGGAAGGAAGGAAGGAAGGAGTAGAAGAAGAAGAAGAAGAAGAAGAAGAAGAAGAAGAAGAAGAAGAAGAAGAAGAAGAAGAAGAAGAAGAAGAAGAAGAAGAAGAAGAAGAAGAAGAAGAAGAAGAAGAAGAAGAAGAAGAAGAAGAAGAAGAAGAATACACATGACGAGACGAGAAGCTCTTCAACGGTTATAAAATACTTCACACAAAAACGTTTCAGGCAATCACTGCTATGAATACCTGTACTTTACCACGGTACTACTAAGCACGAATATAGCCTATAGTTATCGCTAGAGTACATTTCACAAAGTCTGTACTTTCGGCAGCTAACAAACCTTGGGGGTATGTCTATAGTATTAAAGATAACTGGAGTCAGATCCCAGGCAGCAAATGTTCTTTCAGAGATCGTATCTACAAGAATGTGTGGTAGGTGAGCCAGGAGCAATTTCCCCCCATGTACGGACTAGGACTGTGTGTGGTCGGCGAGGAAACTCTCTGGCGTTGTCTCGTGTGGTATCGTTCTAGATGCCTGGGAGACTAATCACCATGATGTGTTATGCTGGTAGGCGTGGACAATCACGGTTCACCATCTTGCACCATCGTCAGTTTTAGATCGGGTATGTGTTCTTTCCCCCCCCCCCCCCCCCATAATATTATCTTACTAATCCATCCAGGTGTTTATTTGTCTTTCCTTCCTTGTGATCTTGTCTCATCAAGTTTGCCTGTTGTCACCAACTGTTCAGCGTTCTCTCCTCATAAAACACTAACAAATCCTGGTTGTCTAAATATACTTTAGTATCCATCTGCTTCATGTAGGGCTGTTTCATGTGTTTTCTATCCGCCTATTGTATTCTTTGCATTCTGCTCAGAAATAAAACAATGAATGAAAGAAATTAGACATTGGCAGACAACTGGCGAACTTGATGAGGAAAACAGCACGACAAAGACAAAGAGACAATACCTGTAAGGTTTGGCCACATGACATAACCGAGACATGACACAAACCTGATCCAGGACTCTTGTGACCATCTACGACCCCCAGTGCTTTATCGGCATGGCCCATGACGATGATGTCTACCTATAATGTAAAATACTCCGGTTTATAGAGCTAGATAAAGACCAAGAATCACACTGGCAGACTCTGCCAAGGACACACCATGCAAGTACTAGCTCAAACAAAGTTCTTCATCATCATTAATGCCATGCCAGATGGTGTAGGCGTTCTTATTTCTTCACAGATCGCTGTCTTTGGTGTTTTGGATCAACTTTGCTGATGATTTTCTTCCATGCCACCATCTCAGTCCTTCAGAATCATTTCTCTTGGTCTGCCTCTGCTTCAATTTCCCTACATCTTTCCAGTCGCCACGATGTTCTCCAGCGCCTCTCTTCTCATCAAATGAACAAGGAAAGCTATTTGTCTCTTTGTTATTCTTGTATATAATGTTCTAGTTTCATTAGCCTCTTTGAGGCAATCATCGTTAATTACACTGTTTGTCCAATGAATTCATAAATTCATCTCAGGAACCACATCTCTGCTGCTTTCAAGTTCTTCCTAATTTGTTCATTTACATTCTAAGATTCACTGCCATATAGCAAAACGGGTTCTATATAGCATTTCAGTACTCTCTTTCTTACATTCAATGATAGTGACTTATTGCATAAGATACTTTTCATTTTCTGAAATGCAGCTTTTGCTTGCCCTATTTTCTTAATCTTCGTTGAAACAAAGTTCAGGAGATATAGTTCACTCAAGTTGGAAAACTTACCCTATGCATTTAACGGCACAAGTGAACCACTAGTGATGGTGGGTACTATAGCACATACCTTGGCAGATACAGTCACTGGGTCTGCAGATGTATGCCTTCACTTTTGCGTTTTTTTTTCAAATCCGTTTATGTTTAATTGTTTCGTATGCTTTGTGTTAAATTTATAATAATGTTCCAATTAGTTATGTTTGTTGTGTCCTTGACACAGATTGTTATAACTGTGCCATATAACACGAGTGGCGTCAATCAACGTAATTATTTTTCTTTCCTTTTTAATTATCAAAAGTGGCTAATTGGGTTCGAATTCTCATGGAGGTGGGTTTATTTTTACAATTGATCTAGACCGCCATGTCTCCCAACCTAAAATGTCTACCAGGACATTGTTCGGAAGTAAAGGCGGCCGATGTGAAATTGACCACATCACCCCTCAAGTGCCGAATTAAAGAACAGTTTAGTTTAGTTTAGTCGATGGATCAACATCACGGCACACGGGTGTAACCCATAAGTGCTCCGTTCTCCTCCTAACTCAAACCTGAGTCTGAAGAAACTCAGCTCAGTGCACGAGCTCCGTAGCACCAGCGAGGATCCTGAAATACTTTGGGTATATTTTTAACTCAAAATTTTTCCCGGGCAGCGCCGTTAGGCTACTCTTTTTCGATTTCCAACTGCCAAGGGATTTTGCGTGCGCATCAATACAAATGGGCGTCCGATCTCACTACCCAGAGACCAGGGGACATTTTATTACTAGAAGTCCACGTGAAAAACATCCCGGTCCTCACCGTGGCCTGAACCCGGGACCTCTAGAACTCGAGGCGGACATCATACCTCGAGACCACGCAGACAGGTAGATGAATGGTCAATCATGTTTCTATTGGTCGACAGGTAGATGAATGGTCGATCACATGTGGACAGGTAGACCCATGGAAAAATCACACATTTCTAATGGTGAATAGGTAGATAGAATGTTAATAACATGTTCCTACTTATGGACAGTTAGATGAATGGTCAATCACATGATTCTATTGGTGGACAGGTAGATTGCTTGCTTGCTTGCTTGTGTTTGTTGCTGAGCTCCAACGCGAAGTCATGTATGTCGGATGAAGGCATCCTGTTTTGCGTGACTATCCGTTGTCCCATGTCTGGCTTATTGGTGTGCAGACTGGTGGTTCCTCGCCGTACAGGCAGACACTCTCCGACTTCGGAGGAGACAGGTAGATGAATTAAAGAACAATATGGGGCTAGCACCATATTCCAAATACAGCCCAAGGCATGGATGAAGGATGCAGTCTCGTCATCATGATATTGTCTGTATTCATGTTCCCATTCTGATCTATGTTCACCTGACTTGGGGGTCCCTGTAATGTGCGTACGTTTGTTTGTGTTGGTGTAATTCGCATGCTTTACACTCAAACATGATCAAACGTGCTACTACTTCTACTGTACTGAACTGATTTGTGCATGTGGATTAGCTTTCCTATTACCAGTGTCACTCGCCGTCAGGCGAACCCACTCTGACTTCTTAGTTTCTCGTAATCTGCGTCCGCAAGTCCAGGACGAGAGGTGAACATTTTAGTTCAACTGACCGGTGTAAGGAATGAACCAGCTACCTCGGCATCAGCACACCGGGAGTTTAAGGGCGAGCGCTCTTATCTATTCGGCTATGCTGACCTGTTATGTGTTTGTTGTTCCTTTGCACGGATCTTTACATGGCTGTTTGTTTCATTGTATATTGTCATATCCTGCTGCAGACAAGATGTTTCTTATACACATAGTTAGAACACGGCATAATGATGTGGTATGACCAGTTCTTTTTATCACCGGCTGCTCACCAAGAGAATGCTCACCTCAGTAGTGTTGTCACTCTTTCTTGCCACCAGATCTGCCCGGCGTTGGTCCAGCCCTAAAATGGGTATGGACACTTTTCAAAAAGTTCTGTGACTTGCCTGGGAAAGGGTGGCGGGATGAAAGAGACAGCAACCACATACACGATTTTGTCGTGGACTAGAAAGTGTAACACCTAGGCTCTTCGCACGCCCCAGTAATATCTGAACAACACTTTACGACATAAATATCATAATGAAATGTATTTAATATTTGAATAAGCAGGAGCTGCGAAAACAAAGTACCTAGTGCACTCGACTCGCGCCACGGAAGTTCTAGGTTCAAATCTCACTTGATGTAAAAGTAGCGAACCCGTGTACACGTATTTGATATATGGTAAAAAGGAAAGTAAAAAGCATGTCACATCACCTGTGACGTCATGAGTATATGATGCCAGGATCATATTTGTCTATACTAGTTGGCACTCGGTGTGTGTTGTGGTCAATATGACGCCAGTCGACATTACTTCCAAGATCGTTTCCCATTATCGTCTGTGTCCACCAAAGATCCCAAATAACATCTAAACAATACTTCTCGATGTCGATTCCGACACACGACCAACGGGTCGGCAAGCAAACGTGCCATCCACTGCGTTATCGAGGTTCCCTGCCCATCCTGTAGTTATAGTTGTTGTACGGTGCTAACTTCATAGCAACGGGTCGCTCCACAATGCTCCGTTCCGTTCCTGTGAAATCGAAAATATACGAAATGCTCATCATTATCCCGTGTGCACCCGTGAAGGAAACAGTAGTCCCAACAATATCGAATCGCCAAAGAACCGAGAAAATACCGTCCTTCTCGCGAGATTGCAGTTCATTGTGGAAGCAGACGGCCGTCCGAACAAAACCTTGCAACCCGCACACGCATTCTCGCATAAGGCAATCACAGGGGTGCTCACAGCTAGCCGTCCAACATTTTCTGAAATTGTGCATTACAGATCAGCAAAAGTGGCCGCAAACACAAAGCTTTCCGAAAAAAAAAAATCCACAGCTCACAGTGTCGCACAAAGCTCTCAACTCTATAGCTGGGCAACGAATGGGGTCTTACTAGTCCAAACGTGGGGATAAAACACTAGCCAGGTAGGATCCTTACCCATTGATTAACGTTTGGTTTAAAACAATGTTAGTCATTAAGAACATGTTTCCAATATAGTTCGAGGGCATAGCAACAAGCTTCTGTACATTTGAAGACCGTAAGCACTTTTGTGGAAACGCCACGGTGTACTTATTCTGGTGCAAATGCCACAGCATGTATATTTATGGGACAATTACCTCATAGTGTATTTTTCTTTTCTGGTACAAATTCCCCCATCGTGTAGACAGGCGCCATCGTTGTAAATAGCTTGGGAACCACTGCTAGTGGAGACAGCCTTACGAAGAGAACACCACTTCAACACGTCCGGATTCAGTGACAAGACACTGAATGCATGACCTCTCCGCTCTTGTAGTACTCAATTACAAATTCAAAGACTCGTCTTCTCACAATTATTCTGAACATTTTGACTTTTTTCTGTACTTGTAATTCAGACAAGTGTGTTGTAGGTACTCCCATGGTGACACTCGCCAGACGACAAGAATGATAATGATGTCTGGATGGACTCTGGAGTAACCACTCGTAATGGCAGTGCGGGGTTCTCTTTGACTTGCTGCTGCCATTCTGTCTGTTAGTCAGTCTGTTTATCTGTCTGCCTCCTGTTAGTCTACCTGTTTTCCGTTTGTTTATTTGCTTGTCTGTTTGTCTGTCTGTCTGTCTGTCAATATATATATATATATATATATATATATATATATATATATATATATATATATATATCTTTCTATCTATATATCTGTCTATCTGTATGCCTGCGTGTCTGTCTGATTGTCTACTTGCCAGCTTGTCTGGCTGGCTGGCTCTCTATTTCTGTACCTATATACCAACATACTTAAAACCATCATTCCTAACACTAATCACTTGTCTCTGTCTGCTGTTGTATCTCTGGTTGTTTGGGCGTCGTATTTAACTACCTATGATTTCATGAATGAAGAAATGCAACATAAACACTAAACGTCATGGCAGAGCAGACCAGGCCCTAAACCTTGGTCGGTAACTGGTCTAGAATGGAAGCTCCGAAAGGCGAACAGTTAGAGGATTGCTTTACTTATCCGGCAGCTTCTGCAGCTTGTCTTGTTCCATATGTATTGGTGTTACCTTTCCTCGGGAGTAAACTAGGCAGGCCGAGAGAGGGATCATGCTGCATGGGCAACACATGTTCTCTACAATTAAGCCCAGAATTTGTGCTAATGGAGAGGTATAACTCCATCCATGGTCCCCGCCAGGAATTATATTTAGTATGCCTTTTTGAAGCAGAATGTAACAAACTTTTGGCGATTGTCAAGACGACAAGGTGTCAGTACCAGTAAACAAAGCTGCACGATACTCTCACAGAGGAATCAGATTTGAAGAGTGTGCTCTTGCCTTGAGATGCCTGTCTTGCGTGTGCAGTCCGGGTGTATTAGATTTCCGTTGGTATAACGCTCTACACATTCGCGCAATGTCAGAGACAATGTACATTATATTTCACCCAAATAAGCATTCATTGTTCACGTAACATTATGTACCTGACGAGATGCAGCGAAAAATGCCAGGCAAGAAATCATGCAATATTTTACTTACGGCATATGTACTTAAATTCATTCAGGGGATACATTCTTGTGAACTAGAGATGCACTGGCTGCAACAAACACTCATGTTTTTAAGGCACCCAGCAGCTATATATAATTGCATAAATGATCTTGTTTTCTTCGTGTATGATCGGTAAACAAACATAGTAAGTCACAGCTTCCGAAGCCTTCAGACCCTGGAAAACAGGTCCCTTCGGGGTCCTGGCTAAAGTTAGTAGGATCGCCGATTCCTTCGAAGTCGGAGAGTGTCTGCCTATACGGCGACAAACCACCAGTCTGCACACCAATAAGCCAGACATGGGACAAGGGATACTCACGCAAACCTCAGGTCCTGTATAACATCACACTGATGTTGGACAATAGGATGCCTTCATCCGACATACAGGACTTCGCGTTGGAGCTCAAGCCAACGAACACAAGCAAGCAAGCAAGCAGCCTTCAGACCTAGTCAGTACATGGTGCATGTCTATAAACTGATAAAACAAATCGGCCATCGATGTGTGATGTGGTTAGTATTAAGCCAGCCGCCTTTACTTCCAAGCAATTTTCTGGAACCCGATTTAGGCTGTGTAGACCTGAAAACCCAGGTCAGTTGTTTTAGAATTCCTGCCTCGGCAGGGATGCAAACGCATGACCACTGTGCTGTCAGGCAAGCGTGCTGCCAGTTTGACTAATTTCAGTCCTCAAATATGTGGTCGTCGGTTTCTAACTACAAATGTCTACATGGACTATGTTCGTTACACGACGGACAAGTTCATAGGTACGCAGAACTCCCGTGGGGCGGCCAGTCGCTCCAGCTCGGCGTTAGTTAAACAGTCTTCTTGCGATCTATGTAAGATCTTCCATTTATGAATTATTCATTACCACCTATGGACAACAATCACCTTCAAATTAATAAGTTTGTGAGGGTAAAACCGTGGACAGCTGCTGTTTGCGCAGGATTATTAATATGAGCCAGGAATTTACCCTTGAGGTTGAAGGGGGCAGGGGTAATAGTAGTATCGAATGAATAATAAAACATTTTTTTTAAAAACTCGAAATGAATTTTTCAAGTGCCTTTTGAGTGCAATGAGCTCAAGCTACTTCCAGTTGAAGCTGCTTGTGTGCTGTGAGATGAGGCTGTCTTCGAGCCCGATATGCTGGGATTGTGAACCCGCGTTCACTATCCCTAAACCACAGACATGACACGACATGGCATACATTTTATGTATATTCTGTTTTAAAATTGTCGCTTATGTTTCACAGTTCTTGTTAAAAACAACATTTCTATGATCAAAAATGGAGTGATTTTAAAATATAATTAGGACAAAACAGTATTAACTATCTAATCAACACCTTTTAACATATAACCCATGCTTTCACTCTGTCATAAACGCTTCAGAGTCTCGGCCCTCAGCCCTTTAAGACTCAAAGAAAACAGATGAAAGCGATGGTAGACAAACTTCAAACGCCGCAGGAAATGAATACACACAAAATGTCACGAAAATCTTGTCAAAGACATGTCGCTGGCTCGTTATGACTGCCTTTCCTTCTCTGACAGGACGCTCATAATCTTCACTTTCTGTGGCTTCGTCTCCGGACTTATTGCTGCCCTAGACTAGGAAGCCAAGGCAGAAGAGAGAAACCTGTAAGGATAGCAAAGACATCAAGCCATAAAGCAACGGACATATTGATTCGTACTCACAAAATACAACGGTTGTTGCAACACATGTTGAGTCAATCATGATACTCGTGCGTGGCTGGCATAGATTGACCTATATTGTCGATGACCCATTGACTTTTTAGAAATAATATTAATATAAAGGGCGTTTTTAATCTAAAAGCGTCTTAAAGCGAATTTTGAATATGGTACTAGATTCATATTTGTAGAGACCCTTCAGGGGGTGAAGAGTCCTATATCATGCCGGGCGGGGAAGTAAGATATTCACTATCAAGTCGATCGTCTTTATTTTACCTACAGGTATCCCTGGGACCTGGTTTATGACGTTTATAAATTGACGTCGGCAGATTGGTTAGTGAAATTAGATGTATTTTAAGCATGAGGCGAAACTAACTTGAAATAGTTAGAACATGTTAGATTTGATGGGTAACTAGCAAAAGGGATCTTCTTAAGCATCATAATTTCCCGTGCAGAGTGTCTCTCTAACCACAGCACACCGACAAGATTCTCAGTCGTTTCCTGCACTATGTTTTGTCATACCCTGATTGATTGATTGATTGATTGATTTAGGAACCGACATCACAGCATTCGGGGCATTCCCATAAGCGCTACGTCCCCGTGCTCAGCAGCCAGCGAAGAGTTCCAACGCTAATAGTTCCAGTAGCAATCTGATTATATGTCCGTCTCGCCTTTCCTCTGAGCGTAGAACGTCGGCCAGATCCCCTCGTGACACCTCGCTGCCTCATTCTTACCAGACTATGGTGATCCATTTGCACCTCCGAGGTGTACACGTGCTCCAACAAGGCCGCTACCACGTATGCCTTGTCATGCATCAATACTCCACCAAGTTTAACCGAGCTAGCCAATCTGTCCGCCTGTTCATTCCCCAGCACTCTGACATGCCCCGGAGAAAAAATCCAGGTGATGCTTGCTACCCGTGACCTCCGAAGCGAAGCAAGCCACTCTGTACGAAGTCTGCCTCTCCTCACCCTCCTCAGCATGCTTTCTGAGTCAGTTACAATCACAATGTGTGTATGTATCGTGTTCTCCATCCAGCGGAAAGCTGCACTGACCGCCTCCACCTCCATTCTTAAGCTAGATGTTGTGGCAACATACGCCAGGCTCTCCTGCACCAAACGTCGACCATTAGCTTTTGCTAAGAATCCCCAGGCACTTCTCCTACCTCTCAACACCGAACCATGCGTGTAGATAATCACATCACCCGGGCGAGCATTATCCTGAATTAGTTGCTGGATTTCCACTTCCTAGGCCACTGCTGGCCACTCCCTGCACTCCCGGCTCAATGTGATTATAACTCTGCACAAGTCATACCCTAGATACCATTAATACCACGTGGCCATCATCGTACTGGTTTATTTCTGCCCCTTTTGCTAGAAACGATGCCTTTCATCAATGTTCTTGCCAAACTACTTTGATGTTCAATATAGCCCAGACCTGACGCTGTACACAAGCCAGCCTTCCTTCAACGTCGGGATCCCGCAGAATGTTAGAATTCTTTTTCTTCCTAGTCCAAGCCATTACACAAACATTTTCTTTAAAATGTTCGCTTAAAAGCGAGAGGAATATACATAGATAAATACCAGAGGGCCTCACGGTGAGTTCAAGAACATTAAGCTAAATGAGACTGGTGATGGCGGCACGCGGTGATAATGATGACATGAAGAAACTGAGTTCACCCTTCCGGGGTGAGAATGTTTTCTGGAAGAAGATCTAATTTAACTTAGGATTGAACCTGGATCGGTGTGCTAGAGAACCGCAATACTATCTACCATGCTGTTAGTTTTCTATTGCTGGTGTAATATTTTATTCATAGACTAATTTCTGCGTTGATACCTCACATTAGATAAACGTTACTGGTGGTATGACTTGACAGATGGAGAAGTTTCAGAACTAATACCATTCGCTGGGGAGAAGCTGCTGCTGATAAATGATTTTACAAGTGGACAAGTTTCAGCCCTAATACCACAGGATATACAGCAGCTGCTGGTTATATAGCTTTACAAATGGACATATTTCAGCAATGATACCACTCTACAGAGAATGGTGGCGTCTTCTGGCTTCACCAACAGTGAGAGGAAATACGAAAAAGCGACCCTTCGAGACAAGCTCTCGGAAGCCAGTGAAGACCTCTAATGAACCCTCGTGTTCGACTCATACCGGAAAAGACGCACAGCTAACGTTGATTGCCGATGAGGAAGAAGAGGAAGACAAATTAACATGATTCTAAAATGATACCAGACATAAAATAAGAGTTACTAATATATATGATTGGGTAGATGGACAGGTTACTGAAGTGATAAACTAGTCATAGACAATCAATCAATCAATCAATCAATCAATCAATCAATCATGTGCCATGCCGGAAAGCGTGAGCGGTAATGATTCGCCATTTCACTCGATCACCAGAGTCATGTATCAGTTTAGTATTCCTGTCTCGACCATGCCATGTGGCCGAGCCATCCAGGTTTTTATTTCTCGGTCTTCCCTTTGGTCTGTTCTCTTCAATCTTGCCAGTTGTCACCAAGTTCTCGAATTCATGTCTTCTCATAACATGTCCAAACATGTTTGACTGTCTACGTCTAATTTCTCTAATCAATTTACTGAAGCCGCGTGACACGACACGGCTCCACAGGATGTTTGGCTGATGCAACGACAAGAAACCCTCCCCTGCAGCTGGAGGATCATGGGTAATTTAAATGGTTAAAAATTGAGCGCGCATTTTTGCCCTGCGGATTCAGTGCTGGAGTGGCCTCAACGGCCGAAGGCCGCATTGACACCAAGCAGAGAGGGGGATTCAGTGCTGGAGTGGCCTCAACGGCCGAAGGCCGCATTGACACAAAGCAGAGAGGGGGAATGTGATCGTCCCCCTCACACCATCTCCAGTCGGAAACCGTGTGTGTGTGACCAGCGCTAACCAGGTGTTGCCAAATATATTAATTCAGGTGCATAGACCTGTGAAACAAATAAGACAGTGAAGAGAGTCCGCAGAATATGGCTCGCAGAAACATTACTGCTGGAACACTGGTGCACGATGGTTGAGGATGTGATTCCTGCCGAAGGGAACAACCCTGGGTCCTTAATTACCCCCCATTTTCCCTTACCTCACATTTTCCACCTCCCCTCCCAACTGATCCCATAGTCAAGCTTTCCATACCTTAGTTTGTTACTGCGTGGTTAAAGGTGTAGTTCCTGGTTCAACCTTTCACACTCATGTTTATACTTCTATTTTTGAAGTTGTGGTCTTGTTATTGTAATGGGTCCCGATCGGTTTGGGGACATGACTTTCACTGGCGGCATTAGGCACAATATTGGATTTGGCTGAGGCACAGGGGTTTGGTAATATCTGGAGCTCAATCCACTGATTTTCCGCTGTGTACTACAGGGATCCATAGTGTCGTGTTGTGTGTCTCAGGATGGTAAGTCCCGTCTCCGCACTGTAAGGCTCATACTCAGATTTAGAGTTGTGTTACTTTCTGTTTTCCAAGTAATGGTCTCTCTGTTGTCCAGTCCTGGTCAGCCGGCTGTATAGGTATCGTAGCAGAGTCTTAGGAGTACTCTGTAGGCTCGGCCACAACAGGCAGAGGTCTGGCTATATGCGGCAGACTGCCTATATGAATGGCAGTGATGTAGAGTGTTGATTGTCTTGTCCATAAGTAACCACACTTTGTCATCCGCATAGTTATGAATATGTGCTACAGTATTGGACAAAATAAAGACTGATGCGTATTGTTTTACCTTGTTTATCTAGTCTTTGCTGTTGTATTATGTTTAGTCTTTGTTGTCCCAGTAACGTTGGTCATTGTCGGTCCCATTCATTGATGTTGTTACAGTCCAACAGTGTGATCTTTTGTCTGGGGTATACAACAGTATACCCTCCGCTCAAAGAACTCCTGGAAATCTTCTGTCTAATTTTCTATCCCTTTCTTTTGTTAACTGGAGGGAATATATGAGGTGCTCTTTTTCTCTTTCTTCTTATTATCTTTTCTTCTCTGGCCCACTAAAAGTCAGTGTTGCGCTTCTTTGTCTTTGAGCACCCAAGAATAGGAAACTTATGTCCTCCTATCCTTTATATTCATTTTTCCTGTTACAAGATGGCGAGCCTGAGCCTAGGACGTAAGCGGCCTCTGGATCACCCTGATGGTAACTGTTCCATTCCTTGATGATTGTTTTAGGTGGTAGATCTATTTATATTTCCCTGATCTTCATGGTCACGTAGAAAGAACGACGGGTCATATTTGAAAGAACCCAGGTTTGTTCCCCATCCTCTCCAAGATCCCATCTTCATCCCCATCCCCCCATCTGCCCACCCAAATCTTCCCAACTCCGTCCTCCCCATTTTCCCACCCCGTCCTCATTGCTTCTATCCCCCCTTATCCGCACACCCTCCCCCATGTCTCCATATCCAAAGCACAGCACTGAAGAGAGCCCAGATGCCAGACAAAGCACAGGTCAACTACAAACATGTCATCGCAAGTCGTCGAAACAACAGGTGACCCTATTATTCACTTATGAGAACCATAACTTCTCAGACAGTACACGTTCGAACCTGAACTTATCTATGTTTTTCTTATCTGGTATGCACATATACCTCTACAGAAGTCACCAAGCTTTGCCCAAAAAGCTACAAAGAAAGTTGACGACTTCGGGAAGTGACATAGCAGGGGAGCAGAACACTCCCATGTTTGAATGAGTCCAGGGCTGTGTTTGGCCAAGGACAAATATAGTTGTTCATCACAGGAGGACAGTTTTGAAGAGTGGTCAGGGAATGAACGTGGCTATTCCAGAATCCCCGGAGCTGATTGGGCAGGGCATTCAAATGTATCTTCATCGGAATCAGCTGGCCTGTAGGCGGTGACACTGCCAGGCCAGGGCAAACCCTCCACACCACCAGCATTGACTGTCTGTGAATGTATTCAACTCCCCATGGGGACATCATCCCAGGTCATTGAGAGACATATTTCCCCCATATTCCCCCAAAGAAGGAGACATCAGAGATCCATCCTGCCAGTGTATCCCTCCTGCGGCGAAACAACGTACATTCTGCTTCCAACATAACGGATGGCTTATGTAGTGTGCCAGAGATACATACATTGACAGGCGAATCAAGAGGGACGTGTCCCTTGCTTTACGTGTTTTAACAGTGCCGGTGTGATGTGACCGATGGACAGCGTTATCCTTGTTATCAGGAAATTCTCTTCATTCAGGAAGGAGACAGAGAGGAAGTTTATTTAGGCAGGGATCAACTTGCTGTCTTGAATTTAGTAATTAGTTGAAAGCATTGTGTCTTATTGTTGCCTTTTTGTATTCTAAGCAGGTGACCGGTTGCACATGATTATATCTTTTTCTCAAGAAGTAAGAATACCAGTCTGTCCAAGAAGAAGAGCCATTGGGGCAGAGAAAGGCTGCAGATTTATCTCCATAGTCATAGAATGTAGAATCCATATATGGCCATATGCCTTTTTATTTCAGATGTTCCTGGCGGTCATGCCCATATTACCCAAGGTAATCTGGTTATGTTGGTTGTAATGGAGATATTTTCCCTTTTTTGACAATGATGATTGTCATTGTGAACATTCTTTTTATTTTTGATCTAACTATGTATTGCCAACATGAAACTGGGTGTTGATTTTGATGTCATAACGGTTGGCATTATTTTGAATGTAAATTGCAGATTCCCCAGTGCCTCCAATAGGATAAGGGATTACCTTTTGTCAGGGGCTGATTTTTTTGTTGTTGATGGTAGGCACAGAGAACACATCCCAATCTCCCCAGGGATGCAGAGTTTATGTGACTGTAGGACCAGCCATTTGTTGGATGGGGGGCATGAAGCCGCGTGACACGACACGGCTCCACAGGATGTTTGGCTGATGCAACGACAAGAAACCCCTCCCCTGCAGCTGGAGGATCATGGGTAATTTAAATGGTTAAAAATTGAGCGCGCATTTTTGCCCTGGGGATTCAGTGCTGGAGTGGCCTCAACGGCCGAAGGCCGCATTGACACCAAGCAGAGAGGGGGAATGTGATCGTCCCCCTCACACCATCTCCAGTCGGAAACCGTGTGTGTGTGACCAGCGCTAACCAGGTGTTGTCAAATATATTATATCCGGTGGATAGACCTGTGAAACAAATAAGACAGTGAAGAGAGCCCGCAGAATATGGCTCGCAGAAACATTACTGCTGGAACACTGGTGCACGATGGTTGAGGTATGTTGCAAATCAAATTGCTTGCTTTTATTAACGAATGTAGGAAATTTGGGTCATAACTAGCCCCGCATGTGTTAATGGCCTAAGGTTTAGTAACAGATAATTAGAATAGTTGTTGAAGTTAAGAGATAGGTGTTAGAATAATGTTAAGGCTTTGTGAAGGATGTAAATGAGACCTCCCCCGGATGAAACGGAAACAGCGAAAAGGCCATACCTATTAATAGATCGCCCATTGGTTTTTTACTGCTGGCATTGGCAGGCAGCTAAAACGGAGAATGTAAACAAAGGCCAAGATTAGTGTTTTAGCTACAATTAGAAGTTCCTTTTGGGTGTAAGTAACATCTATAGGTACAAGAATATGTGTTGGTGTAGTTTAATTATTAATGGCCAGCTGAGTTCACTTAAAATGGAGTAAATCAGGTGTTATGCTGCTAAATAAACCTCGGAAGTGCCTTTGAGCTGTAACTATAGATCAATAGGGTGTGTTATGTGTAGATAGCCTCTAAATGTGGACAGATATGTAGTTTAATAATTGGTAGCTGATGCAGTATTCTCATCATAAGGCTGCAGGAGTATTCTCTGACATATTGAATGCTGGGTTTGGCCACCATGAGAAACAATATGCTGTTAGCTATTCTGACCATTTATTGATTTGCTACCATTCTATTGACATGTCATGTTATATGTAAAAACTGTGTGGGTAGGTTCAAACAATGTTGTCTTATTGAGGCCATGTATACAGCATGTGTCTGGCTGTCACATGCATCATGGTGTTGTTGTGTCACTTGATGTTGGGATGTGATGTCCAACTGTCCCCATGTATGTTGCTGGTGCAGGGCTTAACTTGGCCAGTGTGAATAATGTGGCAGACTGTGTCTGAATGAGAGTATGGGTATATTATTAATTCATAGGCAGTTATTTTATAGTTTTTAAGTTGTTGTTAATATAGTAGTAATATTTAACAGTTGTTAAATATGTTTTTGGTTGTTTACTTTGATTGCAGGATGTGATTCCTGCCGAAGGGAACAACCCTGGGTCCTTAATTACCCCCCATTTTCCCTTACCTCACATTTTCCACCTCCCCTCCCAACTGATCCCATAGTCAAGCTTTCCATACCTTAGTTTGTTACTGCGTGGTTAAAGGTGTAGTTCCTGGTTCAACCTTTCACACTCATGTTTATACTTCTATTTTTGAAGTTGTGGTCTTGTTATTGTAATGGGTCCGAATCGGTTTGGGGACATGACTTTCACTGGCGGCATTAGGCACAATATTGGATTTGGCTGAGGCACAGGGGTTTGGTAATATCTGGAGCTCAATCCACTGATTTTCCGCTGTGTACTACAGGGATCCATAGTGTCGTGTTGTGTGTCTCAGGATAGTAAGTCCCGTCTCCGCACTGTAAGGCTCATACTCAGATTTAGAGTTGTGTTACTTTCTGTTTTCCAAGTAATGGTCTCTCTGTTGTCCAGTCCTGGTCAGCCGGCTGTATAGGTATCGTAGCAGAGTCTTAGGAGTACTCTGTAGGCTCGGCCACAACAGGCAGAGGTCTGGCTATATGCGGCAGACTGCCTATATGAATGTCAGTGATGTAGAGTGTTGATTGTCTTGTCCATAAGTAACCACACTTTGTCATCCGCATAGTTATGAATATGTGCTACAGTATTGGACAAAATAAAGACTGATGCGTATTGTTTTACCTTGTTTATCTAGTCTTTGCTGTTGTATTATGTTTAGTCTTTGTTGTCCCAGTAACGTTGGTCATTGTCGGTCCCATTCATTGATGTTGTTACAGTCCAACAGTGTGATCTTTTGTCTGGGGTATACAACAGTATACCCTCCGCTCAAAGAACTCCTGGAAATCTTCTGTCTAATTTTCTATCCCTTTCTTTTGTTAACTGGAGGGAATATATGAGGTGCTCTTTTTCTCTTTCTTCTTATTATCTTTTCTTCTCTGGCCCACTAAAAGTCAGTGTTGCGCTTCTTTGTCTTTGAGCACCCAAGAATAGGAAACTTATGTCCTCCTATCCTTTATATTCATTTTTCCTGTTACATTACGATTTTCATTTGACTCCTGTAGTATTTGGTCATTGGTTTTTCTGTCTGTCCATCGTATTCTTTGCATTCTCCTTAGAAACCACATTTCTACAGACATTAGATGTTTTTCAGTTTGACTGCTCATTGTCCAAGTTTCACATCCATACAAAAGAACAGGCTCTATAGATCAGGAGGGGAGGTGCTACAGCACCTCAACACTCTTTTTCTCGTTTCAATTGACATCTTTTTATTGGTCAGTATGTTTTTCATCTTGCTAAAGGCTACTTTCGCCATGGCAATTCTTGTTCTAATCTCTTCAAGGCATCTCCCATCTGATGTTATGACTGTTCCGAGACAATTGTATCGATTCACTTGTTGACGAATATTCCCATTTACTTGTATATTATATTGTGGTATTTCGTTCTTCCTAGTGACGACCATAATCTGTATCGTTTTACAATTCAATTCTAACCCTAGGTGTTCACTGTGTGCAACAACGACATCTACTAATTGTTGCAGATCCTGCTCATTGTCTGCAATCAATACTGCATCATCTGCATGTCTAATGTTATTGATGTTTCTTCCTCCAATGCTGATTTCATTTATATCTTCTATATTTCTGAAAATAGTTTCACTGTATAGGGAAAACAGATCTGGGGACAAATTACTGTAATTAGCCTTCCAATAGTAACAAGGTCGGTGTCTGTGGCTTAGGGATTAGTGAATGCAGTTTCACAATTCCATGACATATAGAGTCGAGGGTTCGATATCAGCCGCATGCGATTTTGGAGCAGATTGTTTTGTGTTGATTACGATTATGTTAGCCTTGTCCATAATTGCACAGTACATCACAAACAGTCTATGAATACCGGGGTTGATTGTAGCGTTCTGTTGTAAAGGACATTCGACAACCTTTTAACTTTAAACACCAACAAGTGTATCAACATACTAAGGTACAAAATCATTGTAACATACCAACGGAAATGCAGACACGTTACTACGATGACAAAAGGCAGCAGTGTTTAAAAAAAACAACCGATAGATTAGATGATTTTGTAGAGTTCATCGAAAGGAAACAAACACACGGCACACGCATATTGCTGACACATCAGAAAATAAGGATTCCCGGCTGAAGAAAGTCTTCGAATAAAAACAAGACGGAGGTAATTACATTTTTCCGCAACGCTGTCTGCAGCTATCCTAGACAACCAATTGAAAAACACTGTCTTCTATTACGAATGTCAAACACAGAAGAAAAAGTATAAAGTATGCATACGAGAGAGATAATACTGACTTTACATACACATGCGCTCACACTCCATCATGTGCACATATTATACACACGTACACTCACATACATACACACACAATATATATATATATATATATATATATATATATATATATATATATATATATATATATATATATTGTGTGTGTATGTATGTGTAGTTTGAGGTGTGTGACTGTGTGTGTGTGTGATCTTTGTGTGAATATATAAATCCTACTTAAAAACACAGAAACGAACATAATAAATTACTCCCACGCCTTACTGGCTGTGTCCTGATACATTTGACTTTTCTAGCACCGAAAACCTTCACGAAAGAACTTCCTGCAGCACATCGTATTTTCAGATCCCTCAACCGGCCAGTTTTTAGGAGAATCATCACATTTATTTTCTTTGATGCACATTCTCCCTTCCTTCTCCCATGACGAGGCAGATCGTTGAAGCATTTCCCATAGTGCACACTGCATGACGTGTTCCCAATGCGCATGTGTCATACTTGCATTTCCGTTTCCGCAGTGGTTTAATTAATGCATTGCGGGGTATGTTTTACACATTAAAATGTTATTTTACGTTATCGTAAAAGTGATTACAACTATCTTTGCCAATCTCACGGCCGTTAACACAGCACATTTACCTATTAGAAAACACCACAGCGTTGGCTAGATAAATCCACTAAAATAAATATATAACGAAGTTGTTGAAGATCAGGGTGGAGAGAGTATGGAAATGTCACTAGTGCTGTGCTATGATGTCTGTTCTTGAATCACCTCAGCTCAACCGAAAAGAGGCCTGATTTCTTCAAGACAGAAGCATTAGCCTATTTTGGATGGATTTCGAATGTATGACCACCGCGCCGGCAGACACGCCCCTGGTCACTGTGCCACCACGATTTTATTTTCATGGATAAAAAATTAAAAGCAAAATGCGCAGTGAACATAAAGATTATATTATGACTAGGGGATGTAACGGCCTGTCTGAATGTGTATATCGCACGGGGTACTCATTTGTAATGCAAGTAAAAATATTGCTTAAAGGGGGTTCCAGGAATGCTATTATTGTATAGACATCAGTAACAATACATTTATTTACACACGTTTTCCATTTGAAACAGTTCCATCAGGCAAATAAACATCTGTTCTAACGTCCATACAGCTGTTGTAACATTACTGGAGCCCATTCTATGAAACCTATGTCACTCGTATTGTCGCATTGTTGTTGGCAGTCTCATCACACTTCTATCGCTGCCGGTTCAGTGCAGATTTGAGGTGAGACAACAGGAATAATATCCTATCATTTCGTGTCGGCAGAATCTGGGCGATCACACTGTGCGTTTCGAAGTGCTGCTTCACCAGTAAGGATCAAGGTGCTGGCTCATTGCCGTGAAGCAGGGTCCAAGTGTTCGTTCTTAGCCTAAGGAAATGAGCAAGGTCGCTAAACAATATGCTTTCTGAAGCACCTTTAATGCCTCTGGTGATTAATTCGAAAGCACAACACACTGATGCATGTACTGTATACTTTCTCAATCCATGACATTTTCAACTCTGACGATGCTGATTGCACAACACACAAAGAAAATTATCTCACTGGGATTCGAACCGCCAAACGAAAAGGTAACACCAGCAGTGTTTCGCCCAAGCTGCATCTTATAACATTAATTTCCAAGACCAAGTTTACTGAGATGGATCTATTCTGGGAAATGTTTGGAGCGTCTTCGTATTGCTGAAATTGTTTTTTTTTTTTATTTTTTTTTTAAGGAGTCTGGATATGCACTGGTCTGATGAGAAGATAACTATAGAATCTGAATTTGTCAGAGGAGATTTAACAGACATTGGGTTAGCAGATCATTTAAAGCCACAATCTAGGAATGTCTTTAGAATAAAATTGTCCATTCACATTTCCTATACTCACCATATCCATCCCTTCTCGTTTAAATGTCGGTTTTGTTTGAGCGATTTTCACGCTCCCTATATAAATCCATGATGGTTTCCCCTTTCCAGTTCCTGAATCTAATAAGAAGATGTAACTTGAAAGAGACCGTATTGGTCCCCACGCTAACACATTTCGCTCACAGCGAAGACAGGCAGCGGTTAGAGCCTGTGGCACAACAACAGCAAACACATTCAAGGCAGATTGTTGAGAACAGGCATCTGGCTTGTAGCAACTGGGTTTGATTCATTGACAATTTTGCAATCACTCAAAGAAGAAACTTGTGATAGAGTACAACATGAACGACTAATACATGCCTTCAAGGCACAGGAGTAGACGGACATCAGACTATTTGTAACTTGTACTGGAAACAAGTGGCGTCTTTTAGATGCGGAAATAATTATTCGTCGCCCATAGAGGTAACAAGAGGAGTACGGCAGGGATGTGTATTGTCCCCAAGCCTATTCAACCTACACACAGAAAGAAGTTTTAAACAAGTCGAACTGTCTGGACTTTAACATCAATGGAAGAATCATAAACAATCTTAGGTATGCTGACGATACCGTGTTACTAGCAGAAAGCGAGCAAGAGTTACAAAACATGGTGGAACAGGTAAACAGGCATAGTGCAGAATGTGGCTTGCATATTAATACCCCCCCCCCCCCCCCCCAAAAAAAAAACAAAAAAAAAAAACAATGATAATTAGCAGTGGAAAGTAAAGGCCATAAAAGAACATCACAGTAAACAGGGAGATACTAGAACAAGTAACAAGCTTCTCCTATCTTGGACATTTAATAACAGATGATGACAGAAGTGAAATAGTAATTGTAGCATACGTCATCTGCCATCAGCATTATTCCTAGAAACGGAGAAAAACGGTCTAGGCAGACACTCCTTATAAGGCAAGGTTGAAGAGAGTAAGACTATTGGATGGCGTGGTCCCGGCTTGGCCACTGGAAACCTGCTGGAAAAAGTGGTTTCACTTGTCGAAAAGATGCCAGTCTAGCAAGTCCCTCCACCTTCCTTTGGGAGGTATCCTAGTGCCTAATCTAGCCCTCTGCACCACCGGTAAGATTGTGAATTCGTTGTAAATAGTAAAATGTGCCTCTAGATGCTTATATGAGACATGTATTATGCATTTTAAATGAGGATTGTGAAATGAAAAGATCAGTGCCTCATTGAGAGGATAGTCTGACTTGCTCGCCTGTTGCAGAAATGACATGCTATTCCACTCGAAAGCTTTGCCATGTTTAGCATTTCAATTGCTATGAGTAGTTTTGCTGTATGCATGTGACCGTTATCTCACTCACAATGCATATTTGCACTTTCCTATAGTTGTGAGGCCGTTCTATAGGAACACACATTATTTCACAATCTTCCTCTACATGTGGAAGGTTCTGGGGAGTATGTGTTTGCGACTCCTGGATTTAGATTGTGTGATTAACATGTGATCTTTTCCATGAATATATTGAGAGGAATTGAGGGAAGAGCATGTTGTTCCCATGAGATTTATTGCTCAGTAAGGGAGACAGCTAGAAGCACCATATGCCCGTATGTCTGCAGGAAGTGCCCAAACCGCCAGCATGACACAATTAATGGTGACGGCTTGGAGGATTATGTTTTGTCCCGGGACTTGCTACAAGCGTTTTATAAATGCCATAATGCAATTAGTTTCTGAAGTAGGCACTTATTTTGTTTAAGGCAGTGGATTAGTTTTGCAAACAGCGTTCTCAAACCCCCCGGCTCTTAAGAGTCAGGTGAGGGAAGAATAATGTATCTGAAATTCGAATTGTGACTCATGCCTTGATGTATATCTATTAGATAGCTCTCATGGTAATTCATGTAATGATCATAATTGTTTTCTCATTTGTGTGTGTCTTACATTATAAATGTGGGTTCAGGAATGTGTATTTAACTGCTTGGGTAAAATGAATTTTTCCCAGTGATACTAGACAGGTGAATTCATAATGATAGTGATGATGATTTTTTTTAAAAATCTAGTCTTGCCTAAGGGTAATAAAGATAGGACTTTGCATTATAGACGTGGGGGGAACATATGTATCATGATGACTTTGTCTCAATATGCTTTATGTCACCCTGCCATTGTCTTATTGTGAAGCCTATGTCACATCAAGATGACTGTGTCGTAATTGGACGACCTCGTCTCAACTTGAGGCATCTGTCTCAACAGGAGGACTGTATCACAATCACATACCTCTATCACAACCTGTCTTTATTCCAATGAAACTCTGTCACAACAGGACAACACGGTCTCATATATATGACCTTTATCTTGTTTTGCTGTCCTGCTCTGGTAGGAGTTTATATCATTGTAAAGGTAGGAACCGGTTAACGTCGGGGTTACGTTCTTGGAAAACGCGAAGGTAAGTGAAACGACGTATAGCGAAACACTTATTTCCCATAGAATTAAATGAAATACAGTGTATTGTGTACCACAGTAATGTTTATTTTGATGGTTGTTGATATTTATTGGTTAAATAGAGGTGGGTTGGGGGGCGAGTGGTAGAGTTATTGGGACGTAGAGGCATTAATTTCTGCCTCTTCATCTGAGGATGAAAATGTAACCTCTTCCTGCCTCTTTTCCTGGCTCTTCTCTGCTTGAATGCTACGTTAGCGATCTGTCGCCGAATAGCATGAACGTCGTCAAATTCACAAAAGTCGTGCACACATTCTGGCCACAATTTTCGCCACACAGCATTCATGCATGCTGACGTTACTTCACCCCATGAATCCACACTGTTGTCAATGGCCTTGAGGATGTTGTAATCTTGCCAGAATCCCTTAATGGTAGGCTTACCTTTACCGTCCGTAGTCTTGGTGAGCTGTGAGAAGGTGCGACGCAAATAATAACTTTTGAAAGTTGCAATTACACCTTGGTCCATTGGCTAGATCAATGAAGTCGTGTCTGGTGGCATGAATACGAACTTGACGTTCTTGGACAAGTAGTCCAGATTGACTGGATGAACAGGGGCATTTATGGTAAAATGGTAACGTTAACGCAAAATTAACATCAGCGATTGTGTAAGGAGACGTTCCACATCGGCAACACTACGCGGCATTACGTAGTTCCTCCGCAAGCTAGCAAGTTCCTCCGCAAGGGCGCGGCATAGCACACAGGTGACCTCGTTATGGCGGAACGTAGCGGCGTAAAGTGAAGTTATGTCACATTGTGACAACGACGTTATAGCGAAACGGCGTAAACCGAAGCGATGTATAGCCGGGCCTACCTGTAATATCTTAGCATCAAAGGGGAGCAGGTGTTGATGTTTGTTTTGCATTGATATTTGAATTTATACAAATGTGTAAAGTAGGAATTTTTTATGTGTTTGTCAGCAGGGGGCTGGATAGTTGGGTTGCCTGAAGCTCACGATACCTAGCCTTATTGTCTTGTCAACAGTGGGCTAATGAAGAGTTGGAAGCCTAACAGCCCAACATCTTATCATCTGACGTACAGCGTACAAATGGATTAACATCGTGAAGCATCCGACCAATGCTTGACGTAAGAGGTTGTGATACTCAGATATTACCCTGACCATCAGGGACAATCAACATCATGGTATATGGGTTAGGAAACTCATCATGTAATGTCTTCAGGAGCAATTACCTGTTGTCAAGATAGATAGCCCCACCTTCACATCCCTAGGCGGTATACCAAGATAGGTAGCCCCTAAGTGCTCAACAGCCAGTTCTACCTCCATACCCTAAGTAGGTATACCAGGATAGGTAGCCCCTAAGAGCTCTGCTGCCAGTTACAAAGAGCAAATTTCCAGAGAATGAACAAGAGTTGGTTAAAACCCCAATAGGTTGATAACATTGAGTATTGAATGGAGAATTATGTTCAGTTTGTAGAAAGATTTATCGGCATTACTGAAGGATGTGCTTGCCCTGCTGAGAAATGTGTATGCCAGGCTGGAGGATTTATATCCACAGTATACTCAGAGAGTGGTACCAGCCTTGTTCATAATACACAATGAAGCAAATAACAGGGTTGAGCTTGATTTTTGACAGTGCTGTTTACTCTCCATAAATCAAATCTTTGATGGAATGGGATGTGTCACAGAAGAAAAAGATTCCCAGTGCAGGTTGAGAGTATCATTTAGATAGGACTTTGTTGGTGAATGAATGAGTGTGTGTGTGTGTGTGTGTGTGTGTGTGTGTGTGTGTGTGCGTGCGTGCGTGCGTGCGTGCGTGCGTGCGTGCGTGCGTGCGTGCGTGCGTGCGTGCGTGCGTGCGTGCGTGCGTGCGTGCGTGCGTGTGTGTGTGTGTGTGTGTGTGTGTAAAGAATGGTAGTATTAATATGCATATGGATTTGATAATTGATTGAGTTGATGACTTGTGTCATTGGGGATTGGTTTGTTTGTGGAAACACCAAATTGTGTACACTGAATTATGTTATTCATGTGTTTGTAATTGATGGAGGGGATTTAATGAGAATTTCCCCAACATCCAACATTTTTCTCAATACATTGTTCAGTTGTAATCTGGTGTTTGTGTTTATAACTTTTGGAAGTTCTGTTTAAAGTGGTTTTCACATTTTTTTATGTAATACTATGTTACATTGGGTTCTGATCATGGTGGGAGGGATCCATACCCATAGATACATAATGCAATATGGAGGGAGTATTTCCCTCTGTGTGCCTATGGTATACTTTCCCTGATCATATCGCCTTCCAAAGGAGACCACTTCTTACAAAAATCGTGTAGGACTTGAATACATTACGTCTTGTTCTCCACGTTGGGGGTTTTCGGAGCCATTCATGGGCTTCCTAAAAAAGGGGGGGGGGATGATTAATAATGATAACCCATCCGGGACACCCCTATTCATGCGATCCACCATTCTCATTTTACATCCCACAGAAATCAAACAGAGAATAGGAATGGCCAAAATTTCATACAATGGCATGAAATCGGTATTAACATCTAGAGACATTAACAAGGCATTAAAAAATAGAATTGTGAAATGTTACGAATATTCAACGCTAAAGTATGACGCGGAAGACTGAGCATTGAATAAGCAACTAGAAAGGCGAATAGAGGCCCTGGAGATGTGGATTTACAGACGAATATGTCGTATTTCTTGGAAACAAAAACAATCAAATCTGTACAGAAGTTCTAGAAAAAAATTTGAATGAAAAGAGAGTTGATGAAAGAAATAAAAAAGAGGCAAGTGAAAAATTTTGGCCAAGTAAAAATACATAATACTCTTATAAAAACCATACTGGATGGCAAGGTTGAGGGCAAGCGAGCAAGAGGTGTACAACGATACATGTGGGAAGATAACATCAAGAGTTGGACGGAGGTCAATCTGACAGAATGCACAATCAGGGCGGGAGACAGACCGTGTTGGAAATCCATTGCAGCCAATCTCCATTGTGGAGTCAGCACCTGATTGATTGATTGATTGATTGATTGATTGATTGATTGATTGACAAAGAAGAAAATCGGGTCTTTTTAAATTAAACTGAAGTAAGATGTTTGTACTAGTACATGTCACAGAGCGGGAATACTGCATTAAAATGTGTGTGCTATCACAGGTCACAGAGCGGGAAAACTGCAGAAAGAATTTTCAAAGCGCACACAAAATAAAAATGGAATACTACAATAAGGTATTTCAAAGTGTACACAAGAATGAAAGGGAATACTGCAGTAATTTGTTTTGAAGTACACACATCACAGAGAGGGAAGACTGCAGTAAGATATTTCAAAGAACATACATGGCAAAAACTGAATACTGCAGTAGGATATTTCTAATTGCACATGTGACAGAAAGGGAAGACTTCAGTAAGATGTATTCAAGTGCACATGTGACGGAGAGAGAAGACTGCAGTAGGATGTTCTAAGTGCACGTATGAGAGAGAGAGAGAGAGAGAGAGAGAGAGAGAGAGAGAGAGAGAGAGAGAGAGAGAGAGAGAGAGAGAGAGAGGACTGCAGTAGGATGTTTCTAAGCACAAACAGAAGATAGAGGGAACACTACAGTAAGATATTTCAAAGTACAGTCGTGACAGAGAAGGAAGACAGCCATATACTATTTTAATGTATAGGTTATGGAGAGGAAGGTCAGATGTAATACAATATGACAACTGTGCGAGTGATGGAGTGATAAGACTTCGGATGTCTGTCAAACTGACTGCAGCAAGACATATAAAAAAGCGGGAAAGCTGTAGCAATGTAACGAAGCTTCTGCCATTACCCGTGGCATTGTTGCAGAACCATTGTTAAGTTTTACTATTATCAGATCTCATAAATATATAAACACGAATAAAACGGTTTCCAAAGCTAGTCGAGCTGATGAACAGATCATTCAGTCTGCATAAGTCTTTACAAAGTGGTTGGTTTTGACGTATTATTGCAAAGCTGAACTAACCGAATGCGTTGGCAGATCAATCAGCAGCTAATATTATGCGAAGATTATCTTCAGAAAGACTGAGATTCCATTCAACGGTTACTCCAGATCAAAGGTAAAGAGGCCCAACAGTGCTCAAGACCGAACAGCCCGGGCGGGAAATAATAAATATGCATGTGACACCTTTGATTGCTGAAAACTGGATTCTAAACTTTCAGAGTCGAGTAAGTAGTTCTGAGTCAGCTTGAAACAAATTACTTTAGAAGTTGTGTAGAGTCAAGAACCCACATCACAGCACTCGGGACATTCCCATACGTGCTCTGTCCTCACCTTCAACAGCCAGCGAAAAGACCCAAAACTAGTGGTACCAGTTTCAATCTGATTATGTGTATGTTTGGCCTTTCCTCTGAGCACTGAGTGTCGACTAGTGTGATCACTCCCTGTCCCACCATTCTCTCCAGTCAGTAGTGCGGATCTGTTCTCCCCCTATACACATGATGCCAAAGGGCCCTGACCATACATCGTGCACCAATACGCAACCCAGAGGTGCAGACCCAGCCATTGTGTCCGCCTGCTCGTTTCTAAACACACCAGCATGCCCTGAAGAAAATATAAAACATACGACTACACACAAAATGTTGTTTATAGCACGAGCCGCTATACACAAAAATGTTGGCTGGTCACGTGATTATTCGGCACAAAATTGTGTGTATAATACGCGCCCCTATTCTACTTCCGGCTGGTTGGTCACATTGATGTCCGCTTCGTTCGCTGCAAATACTGAGCTTGACGTTTACTTTTGAAGATGGCCATAGAAAAAGGAGCGCTCTTTTCAAGTTTCGAAGAGTTTCACGTTGCTCTTAAAAAGCACAAAGGCGAGTGTGGTGTGCTGTATGTCAAAGCAGACTTAAAGAAACATATACATAAGCATGTGCGAATCATGGCCAAATAAACACTCAGAGTGAGTGGTATTAATTGTTTACAAGTGGTGGTCATGTCTTCTAGCGAGGATCTGTCAAATCTCAGTCTTCAAGATCGACTCAACCTAACACGAGTAGCAGGAGATATGGTGGAACATCAAGTTGACAGCACCACCACTTCACCCTGAGAGCAGGAGATATGGTGGGACATCAAGTCGACAGCACCACCACTTCACCCTGAGAGCAGGAGATATGGTGGGACATCAAGTCGACAGCACCACCACTTCACCCTGAGAGCAGGAGATATGGTGGGACATCAAGTCGACAGCACCACCACTTCACCCTGAGAGCAGGAGATATGGTGGGACATCAAGTCGACAGCACCACCACATCACCCTGAGAGCAGGAGATATGGTGGGACATCAAGTCGACAGCACCACCACTTCACCCTGAGAGCAACTGATATATACAAATGTGAGGCTAGCAACATATACCCAATACGACTAATAGTGGTCCTGTCTGAGACTGATATTCTGACACGGACAATGAACGAACGATGACAGTTCACTGTGATACGTTCTTTCTCATTGGAACTGGGAATCTCCGTGGCCGAGTGGTTACTGCCTCGCGTCCCGAAGGTTGTAGGTTCCTCTCCGGACTACGTTATAGGGAGGAAATGCGAAATGGGGGGGGGGGGGGGTGGTGACACTCTGACCATGTGGTGAAGGGGTGCATGGGCCAAAAAAAAGGTTGAGAAGTAAGTCGTTTGCGAGAACGAAGTGATTACTATGAATGAACCTACGGCCATGATCAGACTGCGGGAAGAGCAAGTTAAAAGAGGTGTGTGTGTGTGTGTGGGTGGGTGGGTGGGTGGGTGTGGGTGTGGGTGTGGGTGTGTGTACGCGCGCGCGCGCGAACAAGAACACTACACAGAAAGCGTTATCAATTATCAGCTGGGGTATTCTTCATTGCACTCCGGACAGGTCCATAGGTGCTCAGATCCTCCCCCCCCCCCCCCCCCCCCCCAGCATAAGCATCAGCGACCGGTGGCTAATAGTGCCAGTTCTGTGCTGGTTGACGAGGTCCCTCGTTTCCCAATGTACCTCTCGCGTCTGGCCGTGCCGATCTTTACTCCCAAGTCTTTCATGCTGGACACCCCAAAATGATGCGCATGACTTTGTTTTGTACCTTTTCAAGTCTTTCAATCTGTATAGGGCTGACAGTGAGTGTCACGGGGCGGACGTTGCGTACAAAGGTAGCCGGTCGACTCATCTGTTGTCCAGGGGCATGATGACGTTGAGGGTCCCCAGACCAACGGCCAAGACCTGCGGGGTGGCATTCTGCGTCAACCGTCGTCTCGTCAAAGACCAACACCGTCAAACGAAGGAACGGCCACTCAGGAACACACAGTAGAACGATGAAGAGATGAGTTTAATTGCTTCAGAACACTGTGTTAACCACGGTAAACAAGCACACCATCAGTCGGCCGCATCTGCGTTAACTACCATCTAACTGATGCAATGTACTCCCACCACAGACCATTCATGACTCACATCTTGCGTTAACTACCATCTAACTGATGCAATGTACTCCCACCACAGACCATTCCTGACTCACTCTCACGTTAACTACCATCTAACAGATGCAATGTACTCCCACCACAGACCATTCCTGACTCACTCTCACGTTAACTACCATCTAACAGATGCAATGTACTCCCACCACAGACCATTCCTGACTCACTCTCACGTTAACTACCATCTAACTGATGCAATCTACTCCCGCCACAGACCATTCCTGACTCACTCTCACGCCTGCTTATATTGTCCATATTGTGACCACGTATCCCCTTTGCGTGTGGTTGGCGTCCGGTGCTATCACCTACCGCTGGTCAGACTCCCAGCATCTTCCCGGCAGGTACGGTCGGCGTTCGAAGCATCCCTAAAACATATGTTCCCTATTTTTTATTTATATTTTAATTGTAGCATGCCACTGTGCACGAAGCATGTCTGTCGTCAATCTTCACAGTATGCTATGTGAGACAATTACCAATTGTGTGTACTGCACCACCTCCACCACCATTCTCATACTAAATGTTGTGATTTCATATGCTAGGCCCTCCTGCACTAAAAAACGCTCATTAACCTTCTATATGAATTGCCAAGCGATTCTTTTGGTTCTTAGCACTGAAGTATCAGTTATAACTAGTAATAGTGGTTTAAGTGTAAATATGGAACTTACCAGCTTGCCCCCCCCCCACTCACCCCCCACCCCCACCCACACCCCACCCAAGACAGACAGTCTGTAGAGTAACGACGTGTAACAACTTCTAGGTTAATTAACTTGTGTGTGCTTGCATTATGCTTCTTTATTCTAGCAAATATGCCTCCTCAATAGTATCGTTCTGCTCGGTGACTGACTGGGGTGATAATCTATTCACCTTGACGACTGGTTGGGTTGAGATGGGATGTGGATATGGTACTACCTAGGCCTGTTATTATATCCAGGAAAGAACCTAACATTAGTTTGTTTGTTTGTTTTTTTGTTTTTTTTTTAAATATTTTTTATTTTTATTTTATTTAATAGATGCATTTCTGTTATTCTATATCTAAACCTTATATATAGGATTATTTGAAGCATACTTCTCTGCTGACGTGAGGTTAAATGGCTGTTTTTATGATAAAACAATCAGGAATGCTATAATTTAACACCTATAGCAACCTCAGCTGGGCATCCTGGATGATGGTGACACAAATCACGCACATAACAGAGTCTGAATCGGAGACGGCACGTCTCTGCTCCACAAGCTACAACGGTCGTGGAATACAGACAATAAATGTTTCTGCCATATTTCGTCAGGTTGCATAAGAAGACAGTTCTGGTGACAATACCCGCTGAAACAGGCTAGCGCAGTTTATCACTAAAATATGCTTTTTCGTTTGTCTTGCTAAATATTTTGATTAACATTGTTCAAATTTTTTAATGACAGTTACTGACTTTTCTAATTAACATGTATATGCAAAATTAGATGGCAAACGGAGCAAACAAAATGGCATTATGGAGATCACAAACCCTGGAAGGAAATCGATCGACGTGAACAGCACACCGAGTGAAAAACCACCACTGCGTCGTGGACGTTCTTGTAAGAATAAAGGCTAGGGCAACAATGCCCGACAGAAAATGTGTGCAGGCAGAGCCCACAAGCCCAGGATGGCAACCTTCCTGTAGGAGGAGAATTCTAGAAAAGAAACCTTAACCATCGAAGTCGGGCGATGTTGGCCCAAGTGGCACGAGGCTAGAAAGCGGACATCTACGCACTACAGTAGATCCTATGGATAGCAAATGTTGATCGATGACATATAAGAAGAATAAGCCGGCAAAATCCTTCTCCATCAAACATAAAAACTGCTCATGTTATTTACCTTATTCCGAGATTCTACATACATCACACACTGGCTCGTAACTCTGTCACTGGCAATTTCTAGTCTGCAATAATAAATGCATTTTGTGGCTGTTCGTGATTCCTGGGCAAGTTTATGTTCAGTAGTTGCCATTGCTTTCTGAACGACCGGCACACATACCATTTCTTTAAAAAAAAAAACATCGCAACACGGTCTGCTGCCAAATCGCCTGCGGTTGTTTTTCGAACGCGGTATGCGGGATTACGAACTGCATCCGTAATCCCTTCGTCACAGAGCTTTCCGTGACTGCGGCTGAAATAATTGTTGTTTGAGACACAATCAGTTACGTTTATAACGAGCATATAGTGGATTAATATAACAGCTGTCTTGGTTCGCAAGCGTGACATCCTGAAGTATTGATACGGTGGATTGAATGGCTTTCTGGATACGTATTAACGAAAAATAGTACAAGAGTGAGTCAATAAGTAAATCACACAGTTCTGTGGGGTGGCAGGTAAATGTAGTTGGTGTTTTCTACAGGTGTCATTAGGTGACACCAACATAGAACTTTATATTCCCGTTCGTCAGCTGGCGCTAGGTGTCTCATGCGCATGCGCAGCGCATAAACAACATGGCGACTGTACTTACGGAGTGTACAACCAAAGCGCAGCGTGCTGTTGTGCGTTTTTTGTGGGCAGGAGGACTGCCTACAAAGGACATTCATAAGGAAATGCTTCCTGTTTATGCTGACCACCAGCCTGAATCAAAGCGTGCTTCAATACAATGGAAACATCCTTCTTCGCCTGGTATCCAAAAATTCAAGGTTACGCCATCAGCAGGGAAGGTTATGCTGACAGTGTTCTGGGATTGTCAAGGAGTGCTTTTAACCAATTTCAAGAAGAAAGGTGACAATGTGAATTCTGAATCGTACTGTGAAGTTTTATCGATGCTTCATGATGCAATTCGAAGAAAACGCCCAGGACTGCTGACTAGAGGAATGTTGCTTTTTCATGACAATGCCAAACCACATACGGCTCGATTAACTCAGGAGAAAATTAACCAACTAAGGTGGGAAGTTCTGGAACATCTACCTTACAGCCCCGACTTAGCCCCTAGCTATTTCCACCTGTTTGGTCCACTGAAAACCCACTTTGGCGAGAGACATATCGCGAATGACGCCGAAGTTGAATGTGAAGTGAAAACGTGGTTTAGAAAACAGCACGCAGTTCTATGCAGCCGGTTTGGGAGGACTGATAAAACGATAGGATAGGTGCATCAATGTTCGTGGAAATTATGTTGAGAAATAAAGGGACAATGTATGTATACAAATAAACTTGTTTCAAGATGTTATCATATTTAGTTATTTTTCTAAAGCCATTTGTGACTTACTTATTGACTTCCCCTCGTAATTCTTGCAGCTATTTCATAATTGATTTGTACCTTGTCGTCTTGATAGACGATAGTTTGTAAAATGGAGATACACCCCTGCAAAGCACAAAGCCTGGGTTGAAATTAGAGACCATGTGTTTCCTTGCAGCATGATCCCTCTTTCGGCTGCCAAGTTTACACCAGAGGAAAGGTTAACACCAATATGTCTGGAACAAGACAAGCTGCAGAAGCTGTCAAATCAGCACAAAAATGCTGCAACTGTCCGCCTATCCCAGCTTCCAACCTAGACCAGTTTCTGACCAAGGCTTTGGATCTGGTCTGCCCTGTCTTGACATGTAGTCTTTAGGTTACATTTCCTGGCTCTATGGTTACGCCGTACCCTCCCAATTGCGCTTCTCCCCTCGAAGCCCGTTGGTACAATGTGGAGTGTCCGGTTTGGTAAGCGCCGTCCAATATTCTATGCTAACAGAAAGCAGGTAGTATCGTCTACTGTTATAGGGTAGCGTAGTCATATCTGACTAAGACCTGACTTTCTAATTATTTTTGGGGATTATGTATTATGTCCATCGGAACTATAATTTGTATGCATAAACTACTGAAATCATCATCATCCATTGCCCTTGCCGGCTGGCGTGGGCGATCATGCCTCTCCAGAAATTACGCTCTCCGACGTCATGGATCAATTAGTCTGTTGACTCCCTTCTGTGCCATGACACAAACTGAAATAATACTGCGTAGTAACTCACAAACAGCATGTAAATGATGGGGTCGATTGCAGCATCCTGCAAAACACCCGCAACTGACTTGTATATAGCACATGGCCAGACGCTTTAGTGTAGTTAATAGGGGATTACTGTCTGTAGCGCTGTCGGACGATGATTCAACGTATGAGTTCGTCGTCCGCTAACAGAGGAAAAGGCTGCCCATGATTTCACCTGGCACCCAGGCCTACAAATGTGATGACCTTATCACATCACAAGCCCATACCAGGTTCTTGGTTCGAGCCATGATTGTTTTTTTTTTATAGCGGGTGATGTAGTCTCTCTACACTTTGTGTGTAGAACAAATCTGAAAAATGAACTACATGATGTCATCAAAAAGTGTGCTAAGAAAGTCATTAAATTATTTACAATAGTCACTGCTATGGTCTAACGCTGTTTTGGGGAAGCTGGAAAGTACATGACTGTACACGTCTCTTCATATTGTCAAATATCTTCTGCAACATGTCTGTTGTTTTTTTTTTCTCTTCCGTTTATAACAACATTTTGTTTGGAGTGCATATCATTACTCCAGAAGACGACAGCCATTCGCTACATACTGTTTCACTATGGACTGTGGAGCACATTTTTTGGATGAAATCATGTACTTCATTTTTTTTTTTTTTTTTGAAATTTATTCTACATACAAAGTGTAGTGAAACTTTACAAACGCAACTGAAACATGTTGGGACTATTTGCGGAATATATTCATTCATAAAGTTTGTTACATTTCTTTTACAGGGCGTTGCAGTAAACCCCAGCATTTATTGGCTATTTGTGATTTATAGGGCAATGTTAGTTCAGTAGTTTGCCATTCTTTCTGAACAGTTGACGCTCAAGCCATCTAAATCAACGCCAAGCGACCTGCTTCCAAATCGCCTGCAGCTGATTTCGAATCCTCGACTCGGTATGACGAGGGAATTATGAAACTGCGCGTCTCACTATCCCTTCAAGTCACAGCGCCGGTTATTTATTCATAAGCATGACGTAAGAGTATCGCGTGCAAGAAACCAAAGGTCTCGGATCAGAATGTGAGTGGGTGTCGTGAGACTGTGTGGACGTGTTCAGGTGGGGCTTAGTGAAAAACATGAGAAATAGAATTCACGTGGGAAGGATGTTTTTTTTTGCGTGCAGAATAATTTACAAAAGATTGAATGTATAGTGTATTTGAAATTCATAGAATTTAAAATATCTAATATCCATTTGCGACATTATGAAATGATATTTTTTTTTCAACCTAGAAGACACGTTTAAGTTCGATGTATATTGTTTAGTCTTAAGCAATATTTGACTCCCAGCAAGAGTTTTAAACTTGTCATATTTGGTTACAATGTGTGTATAGAAAGTTATTACTAACGTAACAAAATTTTCCGAAATGAAATTGTCCAGCGTTTCAAATGGCCACTCATTACAGACCTGCCGGCAGTAAGAATGGATGGGAGCATTTTGAGTAGAACCCAGTCAATGACATATCTTGGCGTGAGGCTTGGTCGTAGCCTGACTTTCAGAGATCATGTCGATTATGTCATAACGAAGGCTCGAAAAGGTTTGTCAGCAATGAGAGTCATGGCGACTGCCAATATCGAGCAAAGACTGCTAATACTTCTGTTCCAAGTACTTGTGCTTTCACGCATCGAGTATGCCCTGGCCATCCTCACTGTCAGCCCTACACAGATTGGAAGACTTGAAAAGGTACAAAACGAAGCCATGCGCATCATTTTGGGCTGCACGAGAGACACCAGCTGTGTAGCAATGAGATACCTCCTTGACTTCCCGACAATGGAACACAGGATCAAGATCTGGAGAGCTCGTGCATACTTAAAAATAAGTGCAGATGAGCAGCACCCTCTGCATGACGCTATATTCAGAGAAAAGGGTGACAGGCTAAAGAGGGGCAAATCATGGATGGGTCGGGCGGAAGATGTCGTCAGACAGGTCTGCAGTCTTACCAGTATCAACCCCGGCAAGGAATGGGTGCCGGTGCCTCCAGCTTTTAAGTGCACTTTCTCCTGCATTATCACACTCGACAGACGGTGCAGAGAGCAGAACCCTGCCGCTGTCAATGCAGAGGTTAACGCGCTCATCTATGAACACTCAGATAGCCCCGAAGTGCTCATCTATACAGATGGATCTGTTGTAAAGCAGCAGAGAAGTGCGTGGGCATTTACAGCCCGTTCAGCAGGCCGAACCGTTCAAGAATCCAGTGGTGCCCACTCTATGACCACGAGCAGCATGACGATGGAGGTGATGGCAGTTGCACAGGCCTTCATATGGCTGGAATCACAGCTTTATACCAACGTGTGTGTACTAAATGATTCAATGAGCATGATTCAGAAGGTCGAAACTGGATCTGTACGTAGACAGTGGACTGAATCGCTGCGGAAGTCTGTTGTCCGTAAAGTCACCTTCATCTTCGTCCCGGGACATTCGGGAGTCGAGGGAAATGAACGAGCTGACAAACTGACTGGCTCTGCACCCCCTGTAGATGGCCAGCCCATGGATCGTGCCGATGTTATTAACGTCCTTAAAGATATGGCGAGAACAGAGGACTTTGACGTCAGTGATTCCACATCGCTGTCCAGGATGAAAGACCTGGGAGTAAGAATCGGCACAGCCAGACGCGAGAGGTACATCGGAAAAACAAAGCGCCTCGTCAACCAACACAGAACTGGCACTATTAGCCACCGGACGCTGATGTACATGCTGGGGGAGGATCTGAGCACCTATGGACATGTCCGGAGTGCAATGAAGATACCCCAACTGATAACTGATAACTGATAACAGTCTAGAATCTGTACCAGAATAACAGTTTTATCTCCCATTGGAGCATAGGCCAAAAAAAAAAAGCCCACACCAGATTGACCTCAACAAATCCAGACCAAACCGTCCTCACCCAACCCAGACCACATCGTCCTCAACCAATCCACACTAAACCATCCTCACTGCCATACTCCTGCTTCAATCAATTCTAGAGCTCGTCGAGCATGTAGTTGACAATTTCCACGAGACACACAAACACGCAGCAGCTGTAGTAGAAGGAACTCAACGTTCTAGAATTGCACAGTGTCTTTATTCTGGACATTGTTATCTCCAAACGTACACCAAGTAATATCGTGCTCTCGATACATAGGAGGGTGGATGTATCCAACAATAAACATGTAACGAATGGAATAACTGTTAATATTGATATGATACTATCCCTTTGAGCCCTACACCACCACTTGTCCTAACTTGTACGCTTAAATGTCAGCCAACTTACTGTTTCGGCTACAGGCCATGTTGGACGAGAGAGAGCTGTCACCTTTTGACACCGACAACGCAGCTTATTCTTCGTTGATTCAACATAGCACGTTGACTGGAAACTCTATTCTGTCAAGAGGCATGTTGATAATTATAACTGACAGCCTTCAATACTCTGCATGATGTTCAGAAACGCCTGGATACGTTTTTAAAAACAGCCCACACGGCAGCTCCAACCTGACTGACCGTTCACGTTTCTTAGCTGTGACCTCACTTCCGTCCTCTCCAAATTCATGGAGTCTTGAATGATCTCCCTTCTCTCGTGATAACATCACTATCACTCAACACGTTTTGGGGGCACAGGTGACGCGACATTAATATGTTATTTTAATGTCTTAAAGACGAAGTGGTTTTAAAAAGTGTATTAATGCATAAAACATGAAATGTTTTACAGTGTTCTTGTTACCTCTACTCTCCTCTTGCTGATCGTTAACTGTACCGTATACCTTCTATTAGTACATAGTACTGGTACTGTATACCTGCTCATAGCTACATGGCACTCATCCAGTCTACACCACATCCTCCTCACCAAACCCTCCTCACCAAACCCAGATCAAATCGTTCTCACCCACCAAAGACAAAATCGTCTTTACCCAACCCAGACCAAATTGTCCTCAACCAACCTACACCAAATCGTCCTCACGCAGCCCACACTAAATCGTCCTCACCCAGCCCACACCAAATTGTCCTCACCCAGCCCACACCAAATTGTCCTCACCCAGCCCACAACAAATCGTCCTCAACCAACCCACACCAAATCGTCCTCACCCAGCCCACACCAAATCGTCCTCACCCAACCCACACCAAATCGTCCTCATGGGTACAGATGACGCAACATTAACATGTTATTTTAATGTCTTAAAGACGAAGTGGCTTTAAAAAGTGTATTAATGCCTAAAACATGAAATATTTTACAGTGTTCTTGTTAACTCTACTCTCCTCTTGCTGATCGTTAACTGTACCATATACCTTCTATTAGTACATAGTACTGGTACTGTATTTCCTGCTCATATCTACATGGCACTCATCCAATCTACACCAATCCTCCTCACCAAACCATCCTCACCAAACCCAGATCAAATCGTCCTCACCCACCCAAGACAAAATCGTCCTCACCCAACTGTAACAAGCTATGTGGAGGGTCCCAAATAACTATGTCTCAATTTTCTCATGTATATTTCATAGCCCTGGCTTTAAATAGGTCTTTCCCTGCCAACCCTCCTCCGTTTCCCCCGGACTCACTGTCACTCTCTATTCGACCTCAGGACCTATTTCCTGCAGGGTCGTTCTGGCTGACACGCATACAACATGACGTTCTTCAACATATTTGTAATTGTAAATTTAATAACTCAATACATAACAGCGCAGAAAAAAAAATATCTGACAATTAACTCATAAACATCTACACACAATCTAGAGAGAAAACTAGTCCATACAATATCAACACAAATATAAATCTCCTAGCTCATCGTTTTCCATATTGTCCCATGAATTCACAACCACCTCATGGCAAGTTCACTGGTCTTTATTTCCCGCGTAGGTTGTTCGAACAACAGGGTTCCATAAATCCAGGATTCCAAGTTTCCGTGTCCTACACGAATGTAGTGTGTCCAATGGTTAGGGAAAGTGCCCTGGGATCACGTGGCACAATTTTGGTGGGGAAATACTCAAGGAGAATAAATAGGATATATGTACGGGTGTGTCCGTGACTTAGGCGGGATCTAGCCCAAAATGCAAACATACTCGATCCCAGCTCAACGAAACGCCTGCCGAGGTGTCTGAAAATATTCGTTCGGGCCCGCCGTGGTTCTACCTGTATAGCCCAACAGCAGCAGGGACTTCATAGTAAACATAATGTTCTATGTCGATGCTCTGTCGAAACTTCCGGCTATCTTCGCCGTCAAAAGAAGGATCCTGTAAAGTTAAAACAATTTTGAGAGCCTCTGGTGTAAACTTCAGATACAGCCGGCATGGAGATTCCAATGGTCTCAGCATGTCGGTTGCCATACATAAAATCCATACAATTACCTAGTATTCAATTGTCTTCATACCACACTCCTCTCCACACTCATACCATGCCTTTATTAATATTGGGCACATACCTTCTCAGGCTTCCCTCTCACTTGCAAACCTTGCCTTTCTCACGACAAAGCTATTGTGGAGTAGTGTGCGTAATTATGTATGTTTCCTACTCTTAACTAATATCATAATAGTGGGTCTGTATGGACCGCAGTGCATCTCCCTCCCCCATCCCTAGCAAGACAGGAAAGAGGAAACTACCCTGTCCGGCCGCCGCTCTTGTCTGAGCTGTCACCGCAATGTATCGGCCGTGTCTCACATAACCCATATATTCAGATGAGTTCAGGTTCTCTCAGGGAGACAGGGAAGTCCATTTATACTCCCAACATCCTCCTATCGACCAGGAACCACCCGGTCCACCTGCCCCCCCCCCCCCCCCCCCCCCATCAGCCGAAAGACGAAAGAGATAGCACAGTGGATCGCCTCTTCTGGCTCAAGAAGATATAACTCAGATGGGTGGAACCGGTCCCCACGGAGCCCTTCCCCTCGACATGCCATAGCTATAGAATGTTTATATTCAAATGAAAGATGACACTAAACAGAGGTAAAGCCATAGGAAGAAAGATAGCCCCCCCCCCCTTATCCGCCGCCAAGAATATGCTACATCATCTGGGAAAAGATATTGCCCCGATTTGTTCCCCCGCCATGCCCAGATCTAGACGCTTAGCCAAATTGGCAAGACTGCCGTTTCACCAAATCGTCTCATTATTTGAGACGACCAAGCTTAATATGCCCAGGTCTGGCAGGACCTATTAATCTAAAATTACCTTTCATATCCCAGCCGTAGGATGCGGCACTTTATCTGTAAAATTCTTTAAAACTTTAATACATTGTGCCGACCACAACCGACAAGGTTGACAACGGACTTTTCACGCCCAAACCATTACCCTAGGTCATATTTGGTGCAAGGCGCGCCATTGGGTTTTCCCGAAGAACAGATAGATTTCAAAGTATTCGTGTCAAATGCTCGGGTTATGAAAGTACTCCAGAGAATCCCACTCCGAAGGAATTGAGCGGATAGGTATGAGGACATGGGCCACTGGGGTGTCGCTACATAGGCCCCCTCTTAAGAAAGTCGAACCCTACAAACTTTCAACTGCCAGAGGTTCTGTTCGAATTACCTCCCCCTCACCTTCGACCATAGGATGCCGTGACATAAAATCCGCTCCCACATTCTCCCTTCCGGGGATGTATTCGACCGTGAACTGATACGGTTGTAAGAGCAATGACCATCTCATTAACCTTGCGTTCAGTTTCTTAGAAGTTGCCAAAAACGTCAGAGGTTGATGGTCGGACTGCACTTTGAACGGTACTCCATACAGATAAGGTTGAAATTTCTGTACCGCCCACACTAGAGCCAGACATTCCCGTTCGACGGTGGAGTAATTCCGTTCCGCGGGTAACAGTTTTCTACTGGCATATGCCACCGGACATAGCACAGTAGGATCATCTCACCCTTCCTGCAACAGAGTTGCTCCAATCCCTATGTTACTCGCGTCGGTTCTTAGAACAAACGTTTTCTCCAAATTTGGGAGTTGCAGGACTGGCCTATCCACCAAAGCCTGTTTCAGCTTCCCATAAGCCTCTTCACAGCTCGGGGTCCAGACTATAGGATCTGGCGATCCTTTCTTCAGGGTTTCGGTTAACGGTGCCCCAATTTCGTTGAACTTCGGAATAAATTTCTGGTAAAACCCACACAGAGACAAGAAAGACCTAACATCCTTTTTGGATTTAGGACGGGGTGCGAGTCTGACCTTCTCTACATTCTGTTTCTTCAGCCGACAGATCAGGATTTATATGTACATCCTTATAGGTTTCCCCAGGGTGTAAAGGATACTCCCTATCCGCGTCTTCGCCCGATTCAGTTTCCATCGCGACCGCCATAGTTATGAGTGGGAGAGAAGTACCATCGGATCGTTCCTCATATTTTTTGAGGAGGTTAATGTGGAAGATTTTAGATTTCCCCCTGATCCGGATAGCATAATTGGTACGGGACACAACCCTTTCCACCGGGAAAGGCCCCTGCCAACCAATCTCGAGTTTATTGGAACCTACTGGAAGTAACAACAGAACCCGATCCCCCACCTTCAGAGACCTATCTTTCGTCCTTCTATTGTAGTAGGCCGCGTGTCTCTTTCTGGCCGCTCTCAGATTCTGAGCCGCCAAAGCCCAACCTGTCTGGAGTTTCTTCTTTAACTCCTCGACGTATTTGTAGGAAGATACCACCTCTTCGGAAGTCTCCTCCTCTGTCCAACATCTCAATAAGGCTTCTAAGGGACCCTTGATTGGCCTCCCGAATAATAGAGTGGCTGGTGGCAACCCGGTTGACCCATGGGGAACCTCCCGATAGGCGAACAAGGCGGCTGGGATATATTCATCCCATCTGTCTGGTTTCTCTTGAGCCAGCTTCCTAAGCATGGTCATCAAGGTACCATTAAACCTCTCTACTTGCCCATTAGACTGAGGGTGGTATGGGCTTGTGTGAATGTGGTTAGTCTGGAAGATACGAAAGACTTCCTCCATCAGCTTACCACAAAACTGAGACCCATTGTCCGTTAGGATCTGGTTTGGAAATCCCAACCGAGTAAAAGTCTCCTTCAGTGCATCAGCCACTCGCTTAGAGTCGATGGTGGCCAACGGTATCGCCTCGCCCCACATGGAACAGCAATCCACCATCGTCAGAATATACATATTCCTCTTCCTAGTCCGAGGAAGAGGACCAACCAGATCGATGGCAACTCTCTCGAAAGGAGAGTTCATAATGGGCATATCACCCAAGACTACCGGAGCCGTCCAGTGTTTTGGTGCCACACGCTGGCACTCTGGGCACGACTTGACGTACCTACGCACATCTCCAGTCATCCCTGGCCAGTAGTAATGGCAGGAAATGCGCTGAAGTGTTGCCCCGACACCCATATGTCCACTGAAAGAAATGGTGTGTCCCATATGAAGAAGCTGTTCCCGATAAGCCTTAGGAACTACCAGCTGTCCATGCTGGCGTTCCTCCACTCCGGCTCTCCGGTACAGTAACCGATTCTTCATATAATACTGACCCCGTCTTGGTGGGTCAGCACTTTTTGGCAACTGGTTGAAGCAAGGTTGCAAAGTAGCATCCTGGCTTTGAGCAGCTCGTAACTCCCCAGGCAAGGGATTCACGATCAAGGCCGGCGTCTGCTCCTCCTCCGATTGAGATCTGGTTTGCATCGCCCCTACGTACATGGGTTCGTTTGGGATCCCTAGGAAGACGTAGCGGCAACCCAAAATCATCGGGAAGATAGGATCGATCAGAACGGCTGCCTGAATAGTGCCGGTAACATATTTTGATTTGATGTCCACCTTCGCAATTGGAAGAGACATCGCTACCGCACTCTTTGTCGCCGTTTGAATCTCAGTGGATTCCCCGGTTAGCTGCTCTGGGCTCACTAAGTGTGATGAAATTACGGCCTCAAACTGAAGACCTGTGTCATAGAGACACTCGACTGGTTGTCCGTTCACAAGAACCGTCTCTACTACTGGTGGTTTTTCTGAATCTTTGTTCCCAGGATCCCTCCCTTCTACTTCCTTGTTAGACCCCTCCCCGGTTTCTACAAGACAGGCAGCATATTGAGAGTCTTTCTGTTTGCGCCTGCAATCGACCGTATTGTGTGTGGGAGATTTGCAGAAGGCGCACCACTTTTCACTCCACTTTCTTTTGGGAGATCCAGGTGGACTCTTACCAGAGGGTTTCTTAATGGGAACTTTTTCGAAAGGATCCTCCTTTTTGGTGTGAGTGGGTTTGGGGTTCTTCTTCTTTCCAGACCCAGTCTGGTAATCGGAGATTGGGTTGTGCCAGTTCCCCATTATCCCCATGAGCTAGCACATACCTTTCCGCCAATGTGTTGACTACGTCTAACCTTTCTGTCCCATTTTCAACCAAGGAGGTTTGCAATGGCTTAGGCATCATCCTCTTCATTTGGTCCACGACCACTAATTCTTCTAAACTTTCATAGTCGTTGACAAATCCTGCTAATGACATCCATTTCAAAAGGTAAGACTTAAGTCTAACACTGTATGCTGAGAACATCTCTCCTGGCTCTCTCCTCGACTTTCTGAACTGTTGTCGGTAAGTATGGGCTGTCATCTGGAACCTTTTCAATAATGCCTTTTCCAGGGCCTCATAGTCATTCTCCATACCAGGTGGCAACCTTGAATAGACCTCATACGCGGTCCCCCTCAGGCCCTGTGAGAGTTTCAAGTTCCATTTCCCACGTTCCAATCCCATAGCCAAAGCCATCGACTGAAATCTGTGAAGATACTGGTCGATCTGATCTTTGTGTTCATCGAACGGGAGTAATGGGAACTTCATTGCCTGGTATGGACCGCCACTAGAAGTTGTTGAGTCAGGGAGAACTGCGCCTCCAACTGCACCCTCGCTTTCCTTGGCAGTTTGAGCTTTCAGCTCCAACTCCCTCATACGGAACTCATGGTCTCTGGCTGCCTGCTCGGCCTCCATCTTCCTAGCCTCAGCCTCAATTTTCTTTGCTTCGCGCTCTGCCTCGATTTTCTTAGCTTCGCGCTCTGCCTCGAATTTCTTAGCTTCGCGCTCTGCCTCAATTTTCTTAGCTTCGCGCTCTGCCTCGAATTTCTTAGCTTCGCGCTCTGCCTCAATTTTCTTAGCTTCGCGCTCAGCTTGTTGAAAATCTCTCTCCACTTCTTGAACATATTTCTGTAACTCAGCCCCTTCATAGCCTATCTCACGCCCTGTAGCCTGCACTTCAGCCACATTAAATTTCGCGGATGCCATCTTAACTCAGAGGGTAAGTGAATAGGTAATGGACAAATGGATATAATACACGACCACAACACTTCGTATGTCGTCAGTCTGTGTCAGGAAGAGTATAGACAATAGCCAGGTACGGTAAGCAGAACCTATTGATATTAGACCAGAATATCTTTCCCCTATCCCTATATCAGTCAGAGCTCCACCAGGATTTAAAATATCCCGGACGAGCCCCCAGAAATTGTAACAAGCTATGTGGAGGGTCCCAAATAACTATGTCTCAATTTTCTCATGTATATTTCATAGCCCTGGCTTTAAATAGGTCTTTCCCTGCCAACCCTCCTCCGTTTCCCCCGGACTCACTGTCACTCTCTATTCGACCTCAGGACCTATTTCCTGCAGGGTCGTTCTGGCTGACACGCATACAACATGACGTTCTTCAACATATTTGTAATTGTAAATTTAATAACTCAATACATAACAGCACAGAAAAAAAAATATCTGACAATTAACTCATAAACATCTACACACAATCTAGAGAGAAAACTAGTCCATACAATATCAACACAAATATAAATCTCCTAGCTCATCGTTTTCCATATTGTCCCATGAATTCACAACCACCTCATGGCAAGTTCACTGGTCTTTATTTCCCGCGTAGGTTGTTCGAACAACAGGGTTCCATAAATCCAGGATTCCAAGTTTCCGTGTCCTACACGAATGTAGTGTGTCCAATGGTTAGGGAAAGTGCCCTGGGATCACGTGGCACAATTTTGGTGGGGAAATACTCAAGGAGAATAAATAGGATATATGTACGGGTGTGTCCGTGACTTAGGCGGGATCTAGCCCAAAATGCAAACATACTCGATCCCAGCTCAACGAAACGCCTGCCGAGGTGTCTGAAAGTATTCGTTCGGGCCCGCCGTGGTTCTATCTGGTATAGCCCAACAGCAGCAGGGACTTCATAGTAAACATAATGTTCTATGTCGATGCTCTGTCGAAACTTCCGGCTATCTTCGCCGTCAAAAGAAGGATCCTGTAAAGTTAAAACAATTTTGAGAGCCTCTGGTGTAAACTTCAGATACAGCCGGCATGGAGATTCCAATGGTCTCAGCATGTCGGTTGCCATACATAAAATCCATACAATTACCTAGTATTCAATTGTCTTCATATCACACTCCTCTCCACACTCATACCATGCCTTTATTAATATTGGGCACATACCTTCTCAGGCTTCCCTCTCACTTGCAAACCTTGCCTTTCTCACGACAAAGCTATTGTGGAGTAGTGTGCGTAATTATGTATGTTTCCTACTCTTAACTAATATCATAATAGTGGGTCTGTATGGACCGCAGTGCATCTCCCTCCCCCATCCCTAGCAAGACAGGAAAGAGGAAACTACCCTGTCCGGCCGCCGCTCTTGTCTGAGCTGTCACCGCAATGTATCGGCCGTGTCTCACATAACCCATATATTCAGATGAGTTCAGGTTCTCTCAGGGAGACAGGGAAGTCCATTTATACTCCCAACATCCTCCTATCGACCAGGAACCACCCGGTCCACCTGCCCCCCCCCCCCCCCCCCCCATCAGCCGAAAGACGAAAGAGATAGCACAGTGGATCGCCTCTTCTGGCTCAAGAAGATATAACTCAGATGGGTGGAACCGGTCCCCACGGAGCCCTTCCCCTCGACATGCCATAGCTATAGAATGTTTATATTCAAATGAAAGATGACACTAAACAGAGGTAAAGCCATAGGAAGAAAGATAGCCCACCCCCCCCCCCCCCCCCTTATCCGCCGCCAAGAATATGCTACATCATCTGGGAAAAGATATTGCCCCGATTTGTTCCCCCGCCATGCCCAGATCTAGACGCTTAGCCAAATTGGCAAGACTGCCGTTTCACCAAATCGTCTCATTATTTGAGACGACCAAGCTTAATATGCCCAGGTCTGGCAGGACCTATTAATCTAAAATTACCTTTCATATCCCAGCCGTAGGATGCGGCACTTTATCTGTAAAATTCTTTAAAACTTTAATACATTGTGCCGACCACAACCGACAAGGTTGACAACGGACTTTTCACGCCCAAACCATTACCCTAGGTCATATTTGGTGCAAGGCGCGCCATTGGGTTTTCCCGAAGAACAGATAGATTTCAAAGTATTCGTGTCAAATGCTCGGGTTATGAAAGTACTCCAGAGAATCCCACTCCGAAGGAATTGAGCGGATAGGTATGAGGACATGGGCCACTGGGGTTTCGCTACACCAACCCAGACCAAATCGTCTTTACCCAACCCAGACCAAATTGTTCTCAACCAGCCCACACCAGATCGTCCTCACCCAGCCCACACCAAATCGTCCTCACCCAGCCCACACCAAATTGTCATCATCCAGCCCACACTAAATCGTCCTCAACAAACCCACACCAAATCGTCCTCACCCAGCCCACACCAAATCGTCCTCACCCAACTGTCGTATTATTTATATGTGTCATCCCTGGGGTGAGGAGAATCAACATCGACATTATTTTAACCCCATATCAATATTTTGAGGATCTCCCAGCTTTCTGTCCACAACACCCCGTTGGTCCCTGGATCGCTCTCTCTCTCTCTCTCTCTCTCTCTCTCTCTCTCTCTCTCTCTCTCTCTCTCTCTCTCTCTCTCTCTCTTACTACTGAACCAAGCCCTCTCTCATTCTTTTCCCAAAACACACTACACAACACTGGCTCTAACAAAACAACAAATTAATTTTAATAGAGAAAAGTGTCATGTATGTGCAAAGTGTATGTGTAGAATGTCTGTCGTATAATCTAGTGTGTATGTAGAGACAGACCGAATAGATCAGGAAACAGTCTGTTTAATCACTGTACTGGCCACACAACAGCACCATATGTGATGGACAGAAAACCTCACCCAAATGACGTGTCTCTCAGGCCAAGTGTCGACTTCCTCCGATAGTTCTTGGACAATCCAGATGCTTGGTCATCAATAGTGGAAACAGTCCAATATTGATCATCACTCTAATACACACAGTGTAACTACTCTGTTCATAAATGTCCTGTGATCAGAGAATCCTAAAATAATGTTACTGTCACTTTGAAAACTAAATGTTAGTATTTCTCTTTTTGTAGGATTTCCCTAATTTTAATACACACTGGTACTTGGTAATTATAGGAATTCCCCAATGTTAACACACAATGTTAATGTTTCAGGTAGCTATATCTACTAATTTTCCTGGTACAGGTGTTGTCAGTGTCTTTATTTTACTGTGATGTAAACTATCACTTAGGAAACACACTATATACAATCCTCGTTTCCTGCTCAGCAGAGGCCAGGTTCCTGCAGACCCTCTGGGTTATGGGCCCAGTGCAAAATCCTCTCAGTAAACTCTGCCTTCAATACTCGAGCCATGACTTTTCTTCTAGCTGGTGTTACAATCTAGTGGAACCTGTTGAAGAGAGAACACACCTGGTGAGAGAAACCCGATTCCAACCTTTATTAGGTGAGTGTAGGCCACCGGCCGCACTCAGAAATATAACAGAGAACCAAACTCTGTCATAAAGCCGAGGAGCTCATCACATCGGTCTGAGTCATGGTAAGACAAGGAAAGACTAAATGAAAAGGGCAGAGACCCAGCAGATGCTCTACTGGAAGATCTTACCATTTGACATTTCCTTCATCCCCCCATCCATCCTCAATCTCCCTAAATATTATCCCACTACATTGCCCTTAACTCACTGAGTTGATTGATATCTCACACCAACTAGTTCAAGCAACGCGATAGGCTACTGTTGCCGACTCTCTTATAATACTTCCTATCAACGCACATTACTACACTCGATTCCTAAGAATAATCTAGTGTAGTTTTTTTTTTTAATTAATTAAATACCATATAGTTATTCCTTTTTGAGATGGAGACTATGAAATCCCACACTGGATAGATGTCCGCCGATAGAAATCAACAATAGACACTATAGTCTCTCTCTCTAGAAACAAACTAGGAATATTGCACATGTCCGTAGCACTTCACAACCTTTGGTCGACTACCCCAAAGTTGTTTATCCCCAACTGTTTTAATACTGGGTCTGAATGACGTCACAAACTGTCTAGACCAGTGTTTCCCAACCTTTTTTGTGCTATGCCCCACCTAAGCCTTTCTAAAATTCTAATCCCCCCCCCCCACCCCTCTTCCCCTCAACATACGCATCATTTTTAATATTAAAAAATTGAAATGTTCACTAAAGAAACTTGAATGATAGGTTTTAGGAAGAAATCACTAGGAAATTATTGAGCAAACACAGTAAGTAAATTTTCAAAACATATAATGGAGAACTGAAATTCAAGTGCAAAATAATTTTAATGAAAGATTTTTCTATATTATTTTAATTATTAGTAATTATTTAAATTTAGTGAGATCCTTGCGCTTGATGCTTGCTGCAAACAGATTTTATGTCAGGTTCCAATTTAGTTAACTTCAGTCTCAAGTCTCCCCGTTTTCTTACATCCAGCCGATTTCTTCCATTTTCGAACTACCCCCCTTAACAATCGAATTGCCCCCCTGTAGGGCGTGGGCCCCACGTTGGGAAACACTGGTCTAGACACTAAACAGTCTAGAAGCTATTTTTCTCTCTCCGTTTTCCGACTTAACGTAAACAACTGACTGGCTGGCCCTTTCATCTGGGGAATCATCCCGGTACTTCAAAAAGCACGCTAACCTGTAATCTGGAGAAATCTTGTCCCCACAACAAAAGATCCTGCCGACCTACATCCAGACAGTCCGTCTACCACATCAAAAGGATGGCTGCTGCTTGCAGACGTATGGCGCTATAGTCCTTCCTCGATCAACAACACATTAAAGAAATGCCGGCTGTTTGTAGACGTTTGGCGCGACTTTCTGTCATCGATCGACCTCCAAGATTTATTGTGACACCAACCCACACCAAATCTTCCTCAACCAACCCCCACCAAATCGTCCTCAACCAACCCACACCAAATCGTCCTCACCCAGCCCACACCAAATCGTCCTCAACCAACCCACACCAAATCTTCCTCAACCAACCCACACCAAATCGTCCTCAACCAACCCACACCAAATAGTTCGATCTGCTTCTGTCTCCGGCAGCTCTCACATTCCCCTCATTGTATTATTCATCTCTTTCTCTAATTGTCTTCTGTGTTTTAATGTTTGGCTTTTGCTCTTTCGGTTTCAGTGGAAGGACAAAATAAACCTGGAGGTCAGCATGGGTTTAAAAAAATAATACCCGTGTGCTGTTGCTGAAGTAGCGGGTTCAACCCCTACACCGTTCAATTGAACTAAAATGTTGACTTCTCGTCCTTGACTTGTGGAGGTAAATTACAAGTACCTCAGAAGTCGTTGGTGGTTCGCCCTACAGCCACGGACACTGGTAATAGGGCAATCTAATAGCTAATCCATACGCAAAAATACAAGTACCCTAGAAGTAGCACAGACGATGCTTGAGTTAAAAGCGAGCGAACGTAGAAAAGATAATTAATAAAATAAACCTTCTTAGCGCGACAAACGTAGTTCAGGGCTCTGGATTTCAACTGGAATAAGGGGACGACTAGGCTCCTGAGCATACCACTCATGTGGATATGGGAGGCAATGGGAAATCACATAATTTTCTTAGTTGGGGAATCCTTATTGTCACTGAAATAACTTCAGAATACTTGTTAATGTATTTCTCAGGCTATGCCTGTGAATGTATTTTTCATGCTATGCCTGTGAATATATTTTTCATGCTATGTCTATGAATGTATTTCTCATGCTATGTCTATGAATGCCGGCTTCGTGGCTTAGAGGTTATGACTTTTCTCCGTAATCTCGTATACTCTCGTCGGTAACGTGATGACGGTTAGAATCAGCAGTGGTTCGAATCGCATCGGTAACTTACGGGGTATGTGAGCCGGCCGCCCAGAAAGCAATGGCAAACTACTGAGCGTAATCTTGCCACGAAATCAACATACAGCTGAAAGATGCTGGTGTTGACAGCGATGTCCTGTAAAGGATATGCAAAAAAAAAAATGTCTATGAATGTATTTCTTATGCTGTATTCCCAAGCATCAGTTTACGGTGAAGAGTCTCGTATCGCCTCTGAGCGTGTGAAGTGTTAAGTTTTTGCATGATCTAGTCCACGGGATGATGAGCTGACGTGACCACCTCTCAAGTTCAGCCAGTGCCCAGAGAATTATCTGGTATCCATCTTAAAGAGGCCGGGTCGACCCCCAGAGCCCTAGAGAGCTGGAATTAGAACATTGTCATTGTTGGGAATTAAACGCGGACCACTGTCTTGATAAGCAAGCATACTAACAAATATGCTGTCGCCTCTCCAGATAAAGTGTGCCAGCATGTGGTATATGGTATGGCTGGATGGCAACAGCAGAAACTTCACGCTGAACTTCGCGATGGATAGCATGACATGACGTAATTACCTGCGCAAGAAATGAAGGTACTAGTGACGGTTGAATGTTTATATTGCATGTCCTTCGAATGACCTGTAATCAACCCCAAGTTGAGTTTCTAGGCAATTTTACGTTAAGTAGTTTGTTATTGCTTTCAGAACAAGAAGTCAACGTTTAAGTCCAATTTACAGGTGAGATGAATGAACCTTCAGCCCCGCCGTCATCACACAGGAAGTTTAAGCACGATCGTTCGGCCACACTGACCTCTGGAGGGCTGTAACATCTTAAAATGAATATGGGACAATTTAATAAAAAAAATGTTCTGATGATCTCTCAGTAAGAAACGGTGACACATGTATGTAGCTAGTTACCCTCAAAACATAAAACATTAATTTAGTATATGTGACGGCAAACTTCACATAATTAGGACAATAACTGCTTCTGGATTCCCTATAATTTTCTCAAACTCTCGTCATGTTACTAGTGATCAGAGAAGTAATTTTTATTTTCGTACGCTCGCTTTATACTACTACGTCTAGGTTTTTGGACTGATTTTTGCTTAAGGGTTAACTTTCTCATTTACCAGTGTCCCTTGCCATCAGGCGAACCCACTCCGACTTCAGAAGTAGAGAACAGATAATGTTGATGGTGTGGTTACGTGAAGAACATTCAAAGTTTGTGCATACGCAAGTGAGACTATCTGCAATATTTGATCCCAAAGTTATCTGGTATCACATCATGTTATGCTACCCATGCCATCAATTATTCACTTCGCACGTTCCTTTATTGTAGACCACGGTGGGAAACTATGTTTTCTAACAAGGTCCATCTCAATAAAATAACATCATTTGCAGGCCATACTAACTTATCAACTTAAAAATTAGCCCGCATTGTTTGCTCCAGTATTGAATTAACTCACCCCTAGTGTGATGATTGGAATGGCTTCTCTTTGATGAGCGTGTGACGTAGGTTTTGAAAAGAACCGCTGGTAGCAGTAAGTTGTTCCGCAACAGTTGTTCATGAGCATGTTCCCGCGGTTCAGCCACCCCATTTCTCAATGGTAAAACAAGAACACAGTACTCAGTGTGTCCGCTCCCGGATTTACTGAATGTCAAGTCCCGCCTGCGGTTGCCTTGGCAGGGCCAGAGAAAATGATTTCGGGGGGGGGGGGGGGGGGGCTTTACCGTGTCCGCAGGCCGGACATTCCCCGCCCCTTATCTAGATCATAGTTAGCAATCAGACCACTGTCATTTCAAACGTTCGGCATTGGGCCAGTATCAAGTCTAATTATAAAACACATTTATATCATCTTCTGTACTGTCTGTTGTTTCTGCTTATTGGTATATTATAATGATATCTAGATGTGTGTTTATGAAATTGTCCTAATTCCGTTAACTGTTGATCTCTTACGAACAGAAAACGATGCTAACTCTTCTCTCGCGAATACATAAGTATGTAACTATCTTAATATTTTTTCTCCCGTACCATGCCATCTTATTTTTCACTAATACCCACTATTACTAACCTGTTTTTCGTGCACTTGGTTTGAACTCAAGCGTAGTCCATATTCGTGCAACTACTACCAGTATTTTCTACTGCTGGAAAGTGCACTGCATTGATTTTTGTGGATAAGCTCTCCCTATTACCACTGTCCCTCGTCATCAGGTGAACCCTCTCCGACTTCTGAGGTACTTGTAATTAACGTCTCCAAGTCACCATTTTAGTCCAACTGAACGGTGTAGGGATTGAACCCACTATCATGAGAATACCGGAAGTTTACCCCCCACATATTAACATTCATTCCATCCATTTCATTCGGCATTTTTCCTTGCATGCCATTTTGTTTACGTGTCTAGACATCACACATACCAAAATGTAAACTGTGTGTAAGATTTGATGTGCAGACAGTTACCTAATGAGGATCGGGTATCACACATGCCACATGATACTCACCACCAGACTGGTATTTATATGAGAACCTTCATTAGCGTTGTCAAGTCATTACTGTTTATGAATAAGCATGATTTACGAGACATGATTGCAATGGTCGTTCCTCCTTATTTTCCGCAGATCTGTGCGTGGTTTAACTCCACTAGACAAACGCTGTAATGTGGATCAAACCCCCAACCCTCCAGCATAACGCCTAGAGGTATATGCAATCAGGTATAATTATGTGCTGTGTAAACTGTACAGTGATTCACAAAAATAACATACTTTAGGGCTGATGAAGCACTCCTCTTTATTTGCAAATTAAAAAAAAGATTAACACGTTTTAAATCAACAATAATTAACGAGTAAATAAAAGCATATATTCTCAAAGATTCAGTACAGCAGGATGTTGCGTAAACCGTTGAGATCGATGTTAGAACGTATAATTTTCGCAGTTGTGAACTGACAATTTCAGCCAATCACTATCATTTGTCGCTATAATCTCAATGTCCTATAGAAGATTAGCTTCTTGGACTATTTGTTGGCAGTGTTTTTTAATTGTCATGCCTTCATGGTGAATGTGTCTTTGGGTCAATTTGTATTGTGCATATATATATATATATAAAAGAGTACTACAAGAGACAAATGAAAATCGTAGATTGATTAGAGAAATTAGACGTAGACAGTCAAAATTTTTTGGACATGTTATGAGAAGAAATGGACTGGAGAACTTAGTGACAGCTGGCAAGATCGAAGGGAACAGACCAAGAGGAAGACCGAGAGGAAAATACCTGGATGGCTTGGCCACATGGCATGGACGAGACAGGAACACTGAGCTGATCCACGACACTGGTGATCGAGTGAAATGGCGAATCATGACCGCCCACGCTTTCCGGCATGGCACATGATTGATTGATAAAACAGAGTGTATGTATGTGTGTTTGTGGGTATTTATGTATTGGATGCGTTCGATAACGGTACATCCGATTGAAATGAAATTTTCTACACGTCTTCCTTTCATTCCTGTGCAACCGACTATAATAATTTCTTAATGTAAAATCTTCTACTTATTTAATAACATTTACTTTTCCATTTTCATTATATAATGTCTATATAGCAGGGGGACTTCACTCTAGAAAAGTTATTTCAAGGGGCATAACTTTTAATAACATTTCTATATATTTTATAGTCATATTGTTGGACTTACTTGCACTATTGTTAAACTCTTTGTCTATAGTTATTTTCAGGCACGTGAGTTATAATAAATAATGATATAATCTTTAAGGCATTTTCAAAGTTTGCATAAAAATAATGCATAATGCATAACATTGTAACCCATCTTTTTCTGCTTACAGAACTTATCAACTGTCATGTCGGTGATTAAAAACTGTTTTCATTAAAAATAATGAATGGTGTGTGGAAGGACATTCTTTTAAGTTACTGTGCGCCACGAGCTGGGCGAAACCACGCCGGGTCAGATAGATAGACAGACAGACAGATAGTCGGGAACGGAAGCTTATTTGACTACTTATATGAATTAAATGACATGCTCCCCACCAGGGACTGAGTGAAGCCGGGTCAGACAGACAGACAGATAAACAAACAGTCGGGAACGGGAGAGCTTATATGACTACGTATATGAATTAAATGAGATGCCCCCCACCAGGGACTAGGTGAAGCCGGGCCGGGACAGACAGATAGACAGATAGACAGACAGACAGATAAACAAACAGTCGGGAACGGGAGAGCTTATATGACTACGTATATGAATTAAATGAGATGCCCCCCACCAGGGACTAGGTGAAGCCGGGCCGGGACAGACAGATAGACAGACAAACAGATAGTCGGGAACGGGAGAGCTTATATGACTACTTATATGAATTAAATGAGATGCTCCCCACCAAGGACTGGGTGAAGCCGGGCCGGGTCAGCCAGACAGACAGACAGACAGACAAACAAGCAGACAGACAGACTGATAGATAGATAGATCCCCTCCAGGGCCTGGGCGAAGCCGGGCCGGGTCAGCTAGTATATATATATATATATATATATATATATATATATATATATATATATATATATATATATATATAAACAATATACGCTATGCAGGTGACACAGTTTTGGTGGCAGATAATGCAAAATTTCTACAATTGTTGGATATTGTATTAACAGAGAGTGCAAAGAAATGACCCTCCTTGAATATCAAGAAAATAGTAACACAGGTGATATCAAAGAAAAATCAATCAATCAATCATGTGCCACGCCGAAAAGCGTGGGCGGTCATGACTCGAAATTTCACTCGATCACCAGGGTCGTGGATCAACTCAGTGTTCCTGTCTCGTCCATGCCATGTGGCCAAGTCATCCAGGTATTTTCCTCTCGGTCTTCCTCTTGGTCTGTTCCCTTCAATCTTGCCAGTTGTCACCAAGTTCTCCAATCCATTTCTTCTCATAACATGTCCAAAAAATTTTGACTGTCTACGTCTAATTTCTCTAATCAATTTACGAGTTTCATTTGTGTCCTGTAGTACTTGGTCATTGGTTTTTCTATATGTCCATGGTATTCTTTGCATTTTCCTCAGAAACCACATTTCTGCAGCCATCAGATGTTTTTCAACTTGACTGCTCATTGTCCAAGTTTCACATCCATACAAAAGAACAGGCTCTATGTTCTCTCTATCGAGGGATACCCCTCGACACTCTTTTTCTCGTTTCAATTGACATATTTTTATTGGTCAGAATGTTTTTCATCTTGCTAAAGGCTACTTTCGCCATGGCGATTCTTGTTCTAATCTCTTCAAGGCATCTCCCAACAGATGTGATGACTGTTCCGAGTTAATTGTATCGATTCACTTGTTGAAGAATATTCCTTTACTTGTATATTACGTTGTATATTACATCAAAGAAAAAGTATATTACAAAGAAAAAGAGAAAAAGTATGTTATATCAAAGAAAATGTATATATCAAAATATATAAATCAAAAAGCATATATCAAAGAAAAAAGCATATTACATCAAAGAAAAAGGTGACGCCAAAATGGGAAGAGAAGGGACAATTCTTAACCATGTGGATACTTTTACATACCTAGGGGCCGTTATTACATCAAATGGAAGGTGCATAACATAGATTATAAATAGGATAGAGCAAGCAAAAGCTGCATTTCAGAAAATGAAAAGTATCTTATATAATAAGTCACTATCATTGGATGTAAGAAAGAGAGTGCTGAGGTGCTATATAGAACCTATTTATACTGCTGAATATCAGTGAATCTTGGAATGTAAATGAAAGAGGCTAATGAAACTAGAACATTATATACAACAATAAGAAAGAGACAAAACAGTTTTCTTTGGTTATGTGATGAGAAGAGAGGCATTGGAGAACATCGTGACAACTGGAAAGATCGAGGGGAAGAGAGGCATACTCATGGGTACAGATGACGCGACTTAAAAAGTGTTAATGCCTAAAACATGAAATGTTTTACAGTGTTCGTTTAATGTCTTAAAGATGGAGTGTTTTTATAATGTTATATTAATGTCTTAAAGATGAAGTATGTTGATAGTGTTCTTTTAATGTCTTAAGGATGAAGTGATTTTAGAATGTTCTATTAATGTTTTAAAAATGAAATGTTTAATCTCATAAAGATGAAATGATTTCAACTGTTGTTTTACGTGTCTTAAAGATGAAGTTGTTTCACAATTTTCTTATAATGTCTTAAAGAAGACTCGTTTTTAAGATGAAATACTTTTTAAAGTATTGTTTTAATGACTTAAACATGTCTTTTTTTTTAATGTTTAAAAATGATATATAAATGAATTGTTTTAAACTGTTGTTTTAATGCCTTAAAGGTGAAGTGTTTAAATAATTGTTTAAATGTAAAATTGAAGCGTTTTTAAAATTGTGGTTTTATGCGTTAAAGATGAAGCGTTTTTTAAAATGCTGTATTAATTTCTTCAAGATGAACTTTTGTTTGGTAAGGGTATGGTAACCACCCGTATTTGTTTATGAAGGCGGATAAATAACACGTGATCCCGTCTGGCTATATTCCACTGCATCACGCGATAGACAATATAGTCTGTTTTCTTTAATCAAACACTGATGTTATGTAAAAAGTAAATGTATTTCTGCCATTATGATTTTAAAAATTGTACATTAAACATCAAGAGAGAAAGTTTGACATTATGGCATGTAGGAACATCATTATCAGAAATGATTGGCAGTGCACGAGACAGATGACTGTGGACAGATACGATCACCAACACAATACGATATGGGCAGGGGCTAAAACAGGAAGATACATCAAACGAACATGCATTTCTGAAACAATGCCAGTTTATTTAATGTATAACTATACGATCTCAGACTGCTTGTATTCCACAGAATGGCCTCAACACAATATTTTGTTAATAAATGTTCTATGTGGGAATTTTCTCCCTCCTAAAACGGATTCATCCATCATCTACTCCCCTCTCATTATCGCTTGCGGTAGCGTTCATGAATCTATAACATGTAGTTAGTAACGCAGATCTAGGTGCTAACTACTATTATATGTAAGAAGAAATATGTACACAAATTACTTCCTCTTTCTTGTAGATAAAAGATATTTATCTAAACCTCCACCCCACCCCTACTCCCAGTCATGTTTTGAGGGAAGGGTACGCAGACAGTGCGGCGGGAGTGTACAGCAGGTGTGGAGTACGTTCAAAGGCAGTCAGGAAGGAAGGAAGGAGTGATATTGTGCAGGGCCATGCCGTTTTGCTTTTGCAGGTAATTCTTATCTAGGAAACATAACTCTAAACACTCCGTCGATGTTGGTAAATGGTAGCTATGACTATGAGGTCCAGGTAGAGAAATTAGGCACACTGTTGTGGATTGTTCCGCTTAGAAGTTTTCGTGCAGGGTTCTGCTCGATATTGGCTTATTGTAACCCTCGTGGCTCATGATTTCAAAGCCCAACACTTCACGAAATTTTCCTTGTGACTTGTTTCTGTGAGAGGTTTTCACGCAGAGGTGTCAGCACGATGTCCATAGGCGTATTGCGGTTTTCTTGACAGTTGTTGTTCTTGATTTAAGAGCTCAACAAATTAAGGAGACAGTACTGTGAATTGAGTCGGGGGTTCGAAATCAGCTGAGCGCGGTTCGTAAGCAGACCGTTTAACGTTGCTTTTGATGGCATGAGGCCTCGGCCGTTCAGAAACCAATGGCAAACTACTGAACGTAATATTGACTAATAAATCACACACAGCATATAAATTCCTGTTTCGCTGCGAACTGTTCCACCATAGTCCTGCAACCTTCGGCGTACTGCGAAACGGTTGTATTTAACTGTCATAAATAAGCACCAGCAGTGATAAACTTTAACCTGCATTTATTCCGCCCATCGCATCAGTTTTCTGTCTTTTATGTCTTAAATTGAATGTTTTGAAAGATAATTATAATCTGTGCCTTCTTTGTATTTTCCAGGTGACTGGTCTGAAAAAGACATCGGCGACCATGACTCGCCATCCCCTTTGTCATCCCATGGTTTGATGAATGTGGTTTTTTTCAGTATTACTTTTACTATTATCTGATGCCCAGCGTTTCAAATACGACTTTCTCTGTCTTTCTCTGCCTTTCCTCGTTAGTTAGTTTCCCATCTCTTCTATTGAAGTGCCTAAAAATATTTCCTCTTATGAGGTTGATGAGTGGTCGTGTAAGTCCTGCAGCTGTTCTTCTTTGCCATGAAAGTCCCAACATTCTCCTTTAAAACCAAATCTCCGCTGTTGCCAGTTTCCTAACCATTTCTTACTCATTGTGAAACACTGGCGTCCTAACAGAACAAGTCCACACACAACAGTTCAGTCTGGGGATTGTTTTTAACTGTCGTTACATTTGTGTTTATCAGGTTGTTACTCACTTGTTGTAAATAGTTGTTTCAAATATTTTGTAATAGAAGCTAGATGAAACTGAACGTATTAAAGTAAAACTAACCTTGCACGTGCACCTCACTAGGTGCCTTCGCGGTAGAAAAATGATTTTTAAGTCTGTATGAATGGCTAACCTATCGGTCGCTCGGTAGGTCTGCCGGTTGTGAATCCTTTAAAATACTGTGAGTTTTAACTGTTAGGTCCAATGCATTGGCTTTCAGATCACCTGAGACCTGGAAAGGGTTGGCATCTATGAGACTGAGGTTAGTGTAAAATTTCTTGGGATCAGTACCACGGTGTCCAACGAACTGAAACAATGGCCACAGACGATGATAATATGTATACTGCAGATTGTTGGTATTCCATTGTCACCAGAGTCTAAATAGATGACCACACGGAGGGCTGTATGGATGAGTAAACAAAGCACAAAGCATACATATGGGAAACATTCACATTTCTCTACCTACATTTCAATAGATTTGTTCTTTGTATAAGGTGAGACAGAGATAACAGACTAAGCAGTTGGCGACGGTAAGTGACATGGAAATAAACGCCAGTCTCCACACATTGTCATCAAGATTTCTGTATCCATACATCTGCATTCTGCCACTGTCTGTAGCTCAGGCTATTGCTGACATACCGGGTCAAGGATTCGACATTAGCTACGGCCGACCTGGAAGCAGATCGCTTTGCGGTGATTTCGATTGTATGAGACGTCTGCTGTCCAGCAAGCAATGGTAAACTACTGAAAGCTGGCCGTGAACTCAAGCGTAGTCAAACATGTGCTACTGCTTCTAATGAACTGAACTGATTTTTGCGTGTGGATTAGCTTTCCATATTACCAGTGTCCCTCGCTATTAGGCGAATCCACTCCGACTTTAGAGGTACTTGTAATTTACGTCCCCGAGTCAAGGACGAAAAGTCAAAATTTTAATCCAACTGTCCGGTGATGGGGTTGAACCCACTACCTTGGCATCAGCGCACCGGATATTTGAGAGAGAGCATTCTTTTCCATTCGACCATGGTGACCTCTTACATGCTGGGGTTGACTGCACGTCAAGTAATGGATATGAAACTAAATAATAATATCTGAAATCTACAGAGCATGCTCACCTACTGTGAGCTGTAAATATGACATGTCCGTATGGGGGATTTATGAGCTGTAAATATGATATGTCCGTATGGGGGATTTATGAGATGTAAATATGACATGTATATGTGGGGGTTTTATGACGTGTAAATATGGCATGTATGTGTGTGGGTTTTATGACGTGTAAATATGGCATGACGGCATGTACGTGTGGAAGTTCTGTGAGATGTAAATATGACATGTACGTGTGGAAGTTCTGTGAGATGTAAATATGACATGTACGTGTGGAAGTTCTGTGAGATGTAAATATGACATGTACGTGTGGAAGTTCTGTGAGATGTAAATATGACATGTACGTTGGAGGTACCATGAGATGTAAATAAGGTGTCAGCTGTTCCTCCTCGTGAAATAATATTAAGCATAATCTCGCGCGAAGACGGAAAAATACTGGAAATTTATTGAGACAAAGTGTGATTGTCCTATCACCTCATAGACCCATAGCTTTTTCTGCTTCTGGACATAGGTAGTCTAGTGTTGACTTCGGTGTTATTGTGAGCACATTGGTAGTCTAGTGTTGAATTCAGTGTCATTGTGAGGTTATAGGTAGTCTAGTGTTGAATTCAGTGTCATTGTGAGGCTATAGGTAGTCTAGTGTTGAATTCAGTGTCATTGTGAGGTTATAGGTAGTCTAGTGTTGAATTCAGTGTCATTGTGAGGTTATAGGTAGTCTAGTGTTGAATTCAGTGTCATTGTGAGGTTATAGGTAGTCTAGTGTTGAATTCAGTGTCATTGTGAGGATATAGGTAGTCTAGTGTTGAATTCAGTGTCATTGTGAGGATAGTTAGTTAGTTGGTTAGTTAGTTAGTTAGTTAGTTAGTTAGTTAGTTAGTTAGTTAGTTGGTTGGTTGGTTGGTTGGTTGGTTGATTGATTGATTGATTGATTGATTGATTGATTGGTTGGTTGGTTGGTTACTTAGTTAGTTAGTTAGTCGCTGTTCCAACTTCACTGCAACGGGTCGTCCCTTTAATGCCCCGTTCCTGTGTCAGTGAATATCACACATAATGCTCTTCACTGCCCAATGTGAAAAGTGAAACAGACTGAAGTCTCGGCAAGCCAACAGCTCGCACAGGTACAGTGTGCATAATGCCGCCGCCAGAATGCCAATATAAAAGTCCTCCACGAAAAATATAGTTCATCGTCGTTGGACTCGGCAGTCACCAGAAAGACTTCATTGACCAGGGTTTTATCCCACAATGCTCGGTCTCTTTCCGCAAGGCGACCCACCGAAAGTACCGCAGAAAGCACCAGTTCCAACGACGACTCCCAGGAGTCACCTGAAAAAATGCACTCGTGAACCGAAAAGGCAAACCAATCAATTTGGCGACAGCCGGCCATTGTTCTGAACATGCAGTTCACTGTGCAAACAACAGCGGACAGATGTAAAAGCATTCCACACGAATCTCACAGCTCATAGTGTCGCGCCACGCACTCACTCAGTAGCAGGGCGGCGGAACCATGTACTACCAGTCCAATAGTCTAGTGTTGAATTCAGTGTTGTTGTAAGGACATAGGTAGTCTAGTGTTGAATTCAGTGTCATTGTGATTACTTTTCGTGCATTCAATAAGCATTCCAGAAATAATATCCGTTTTGTCTCCCATTCGCATATGGACATTGAATTGATGATAGATAAGAAAGAACAAAAATAATACATGAAAACGTAAAAACAAAACCAGTCATATGTCACAAAATAAAACCTTGCCTTTAACCAGTGGATTATTATAGAGGCTTTCTGATTAAACGGACTATCTGCCAGCGACAACTATTTTAACTAACAGAAAAAACAAATCGGATGTCAAAATCCCAGGACAATATTTGTAGCTGCACGTGTACATCTGGTCGACGGATTGGGAACACTCGGTGGTGATTGAGACGGATCCCTGCATCGCTTTGACAGTTTATCAACAGGTCGGATTGAAAGCGGAAGTACTCAGCTCGGAAGTAAACAGTCCGTCTGTCATGTAGAATTTCCCGACATAAAACGGAAGGATGGCTGGGATTGTCACCCCTCGACAGCAGATTGGCAGTTTGTTGTGGAAACTGTTGTTGGGATCATACAGTAACTCGCTGGCTTGTTGGGGAGGTCAAAACAAGTGATGACAGCTTTGACGGTGACTAGGCCAGGGGGAAGGGATTCTTGACAGTGGATGATATGCTCAAATAACACCTGCAGGACATCAATACCGTCACGTGACCAATTTTAGGGTTTGCCATAAACCATGATTGGAGATGGGGAGTTGACCAAAACCGTGGATTATGATGGACGTGGTTGTGGGAGAGCTCTACAGTGTTAGATTAATTGAATATTAACTAGCATGTGTCGTTATGGCAAAGTGTAGTAGCCATCCCGGAATGAGGCGGTTTTGCCTAAGGTTCCTCAGGTTGGAATGAAAAACCCGGAACCAAGGGAAAATCCGATCCCGGATAAATTATGATGAAGAGAGATGGGCCAGCAACTTTCACAAAGGAAGAAGTAAATACACATTGCTCGGTGCTCGGTGGAGCCTAATGGTATATGTATCCTACATGAGTGAATACCAATCGTTAACACACCTGAAGTGATGGATGTTCAGCCCATGAGGAACTAGATCAGTAGGAACTGATGTTCACAGGAGATTAAACCAAACATTGAAGTGTAGTTGTTCCATGTATCTAGGAAATCAGAACTTTCAGACTATATCTAGTGAATAACGCAAGCCATTTTTGTCTAGATACATTGACTGTTTAAGAGTGAAAATACAGAACTAATAGGGACCGTTGTGTTAGGAACAATAATAGTATTTTCCACGGATTATATATTTACATGGGATTCAGATCTCATGGTCATCAGAGCTCCGGGAGGAGGACATGTCTGGAGAGAAGGATACGACTTCGGTGAGGTCTATTGTGATGAGCCTTGTGATGTCGTCTGATCCTTGCCATGATGCGTGGACTCTGAACATGACCTCTGTGGTCTGACCTATACATTTACATTAAAATACACGACACACATTTTCTTCGCATACACGTCTCATATACGTTACACTTTTCTTTTAATAAATTAATATTTATTAATTTTTAGAAGCAAGAGTTGTTGAGTATGTTGCGTTGGGGAAGTATGAGAGGGAGCATAGTACGACAGTGAGCGAGTGATAGGAAAAGGTGTCCATAGGCTGATGGAGTGTGTTGGACGGAAGCTGGTGGATTCTCCAGGATATTGATAGGAAAGAAAAATATTATAATGTGGGTGTTGACTCTCCTCACTCCAGGGACGACCCTTTAAAGGAGGACACGACATTATTGGGGGCTCGTCCGGGATCTTTGGACAGCGGGATCTCTCGTAAACGGGATCTTTGGACAGCGGGATCTCTCGTAAACGGAATCCTTGGACAGCGAGGTCTCCTGCAAGTGGGATCCTTTGACAGTGGGATCTTCTGACAACGGGGTCTTTTGACACGGGTTCCTTAGTTATAAGAGGGAGATATCATATTGGAGAATCCAGCTAGAGTGAATATGGATAGGGGTTAGGACTAATATGTTACCTGTTCACACTTCACACGTCTGCATAGGTCTGTGGTCCTGATTCTACTCTTTTCACTGAGTGAATGTGCTGTGTGTGGTAATATCTAGATTTATAGTCCTTGTTCATATATCTGTATAGTAATTTGCAGTTATATTGTACTCGACCTGCTAGCTTACCTCTCTGTAAAATGGCCACCCCTAAACTAAGCACAGCAGAATTAAGGGCAAAGGGGGAAGACATGGGATTGTCGGGGTTTGCTCTAACGGATTACATACAGGAAGTGGAGAGAGAGTATCGTCAAGCAGAAAGGGAAGATCGAAAGGCCGAGTTGGAATTGAGAAGGATGGAGTTAGAACAAGAAGCTAGGAAATTGGAAGCTGAGCAAGCAGCTAAGAAATTTGAAGCTGAGCAAGCAGCTAAGAAATTGGAAGCTGAGCAAGCAGCTAAGAAATTTGAAGCTGAGCAAGCAGCTAGGAAACTGGAAGCGGAGCAAGAAGCTCAGAAAAGGGAGCACGAGTACCGGATGAGGGAACTCGAGTTGAAGAGTCAATCTAATGGAGAAACTGAGGGAGCAGTTGGAGGTTCCTCCATCCCAGGCTCAACACCAGTAGGTGGACATGTGTACCATGCTATGAAGTTTCCTTTAGCGGTCTACGAGGAGGACAAAGAGAAGATTGACCAGTACCTCCAACGCTTCGAGGCTATGTCAGTTGCTATGGGTCTGGAGCGTAACAAATGGAATCTCAAGCTATCCCAGGGATTACGCGGAACCGGCTACGAGGTTTATTCTCGCCTGCGACCAGGACATTAGAACAATTACGACGAATTAAAGACGGCTCTGCTGAAACGATTCGAGGGTTACGTCACACACCTGCCGAAAAAAATTTCGAGCAGCGAAACGAGAACCGGGGGAGTTGTTTGCCGCCTACAGTTTGCGTCTAAAATCTTATCTCCATAAGTTGATGGATTTGGCTGGGTTCGCACATGACTATGAGAGTCTGGAAGAGCTCATGGTGGTCGACCAGCTGAAGAAGCAGATGTCTAAACCTCTCAGGACGTTCCTGGGAGAACAAGGAGAGGAACGTATTGACCTCGTGACTAAATTAGCAGAACGGTTCGTCGAGGTACATGGGGAGGCAGGGGAAAACCTTTCCACCAACTCCAAAAGTCAAGAGAAACATGACAAAAAGAAAGCAAAATACTCAGGAACCAAAAAGTGGGAACCTTATGTGCAAAAATCAGAGGATAGTTCTGAGAAGAAGAAGGAGGGAAGCAAGAGCACTTCAAGCTCTACACCAAAACGACCGTGGTCGGAGAAGTGGTGTTCAATTTGTAAGTCACCCTCTCACAATACGAGGGACTGCAAATCGAAGGCTAAGAACCCTCACTTCGCAGCATGTCAAGTGACTTCCAAGGAGGTTGTCACGGTAAATGCCAAGGTCAACAAGGAAGCTCGCCACCAGGAGAGTTCACTCAAGTCCGGCACTAGAAAATCTAGGACAGGGAAATGGTGCAACCACTACAGGTCGAATACGCACAATGCTATTGACTGCAGGGAAATGTCAGGAGACACTCAATTCGTCGTGTGCCCCGGGAAACCTAAGGTGGAGCCCACCGAACAGGTCGAGGCCGAGGAAGAGACTCCAGACCAGGAAAAACCACCTGTAGTGGAATTGGTAGAGGTTAACGGTCGTCAAGTGGAGTGTTTGTACGACACAGGACTGGACGGGGAGGCCGTGATTTCTGCGGATCTGGTACATCCAGAACAATTCACAGGTGAGACATGGGAGATACAGCCTGCGCAGAAGAGTGCTGTGGCCATGAAGTTGCCCATTGCTAATGTGGAGTTTCGGTCAAGGTACGTCACCGGCACCATCAATGCCGCTGTATTGACCGATCCCATTTTCCCAGTAATCCTCGGTTGCCGGTATGTCTTTCTGGGAATGTCCAGGGAGCCAATCCATATGGGAGCAATGCAGACTCGCTCTCAGACAAAAACGGAAGAGGCAGACGCAATTGTGACTAACCCAATGCCGGGGGAGCTACGAACTGCCCAGAGTGAGGATGATACTTTACGTCCTTGCTACAAAAAGCTGCAGAAAAGTGCTGATCCACCAGGACGGGGGCAGTACTACATGAAGAATAGGATACTCTACAGGAGAGCAGGAAGGGGAGACAACCTATACGGTCAGTTGGTCGTCCCGAAAGCTCACCGGTCCCAGATTCTTCATATGGGGCATACCATCTCCTTTAGTGGACACATGGGTATTGCCGCCGCCATGCAGCGGATTTCCTGCCATTACTATTGGCCGGGAATGACAGATGATGTGCGTCGGTATGTGAAGTCATGCCCTGAGTGCCAGAGGGTGGCACCGAAACAATGGACAGCACCGGTGGTGTTGGGTGAGATGCCCATCATGAACTCTCCTTTCGAGAGGGTAGCCATCGATATCGTGGGTCCACTTCCCAGGTCTAGGAAGAGGAACATGTATATACTCACAATGGTGGATTGCTGTACAATGTGGGGTGAGGCCATACCGTTGACCACGATTGACTCGAAACGAGTGGCGGACGCACTGATGGAGGCCTTTACCAGATTAGGCTTTCCGGATCAAATTCTGACTGACAATGGGTCTCAGTTTTGTGGAAAACTCATGGAGGAGGTATTTAGGGTGTTTCACTCTAACCACATACATACCAGCCCTTACCACCCTCAAGCCAATGGACAAGTAGAGCGTATCAACGGCACGTTGATGACAATGCTCAGGAAACTAGCGCAGGAAAAACCTGATAGGTGGGATGAATATATCCCAGCAGCACTTTTTGCCTATCGGGAAGTTACTCATGGCTCAACAGGACTACCACCCGCTACGTTGCTGTTTGGTTGTCCAATCAAAGGACCGTTGGAAGCCATGTTGAGGAGTTGGACTGAAGAGAGGACGTCAGAAGAAGTGATCTCATCCTATAAATACGTGGAGGAACTGAAAGAAAAACTCCACAAGGGATGGACTCTGGCAAATCAAAACTTGAAAAAGGCCAGAAAAAGACATGCGGCTTACTACAACCGTAGGTCTAAAGACAGATCTCTAGAGGTGGGAGATAAAGTCTTGTTGCTACTCCCAACGGGAAACAACAAACTGGAGATAGGTTGGCAAGGACCATTTCCCGTGGTAAGAGTGATATCCAGAACCAACTATCAGATCCTGATCCGGGGAAAGTCGAAGATTTTCCATATCAATCTCTTGCGGAAATACGAAGAGAGACCCGGAGACAAGGCAGCTCACCTCATGGCAATGGCAGTTGCAGTGGAGACGGAAGTGGGAACCAACGAGGGCAGGGAATATCCCTTAGTACACCAGGAAACCTATAGGGATGTGCAAGTGAACCCTGATCTGACCTCCCAGGAGAGGGAAAGGATAACCCAGGTTCTCAAGTCTCATAAGGAGATATTGACTGATAAACCAGGACGAACGAGGTTGGTTGAGTTCGAGATGACTTTGACCACACAGGAGCCTGTTCGTCAAAAGGTTTACCCAGTGCCATTCTCTAAAGAAAAGGCCCTGGAGGAGGAAATACAGAAACTGCTGGAGGATGACGTGATTGCACCATCCACATCCCCATACAATGCAGGGGTAGTTTTGTTACGGAAACCAAGTGGAGAACACCGGTTGTGTATAGAATACCGACTTCTGAACAGTCACACACAATTTCAGGTGGAACCTTTGCCGAATCCAACTCAGTTATTCGCTAGGCTCCATAAGGCTCGGTACTTTTCAAAGGTGGATCTGAGTCGGGGTTACTATCAGATACCAGTCAAACCGGAGATTCGACCACTGTTGGCCTTCAGTACACCCAGTGGACACTACGAATTCAAGGTCATGCCCTTTGGACTCAGCAATGCACCTAGTGTGTTTACACGCATGATGAGGACTTTACTTGATCCTTTACAGGATCCGTCCATCATCTCATTCATGGATGATATTCTGATTTCCAGTGACAGCTTGGATGACCACTTACAATCCTTGGAGAGAGTGTTTAATAGGCTCAAGGAAGCAGGGCTTACTGCTCGTCCAACCAAGTCCATGATTGGTTACCAGACTCTGGAATTTCTAGGCCACACCATCACTCCAGGACACATTGTCCCAGAAGAGAAGAACCTGGAGAAAATCAGAAATGCACCAAGGCCAAAAACGAAGAAGGATGTGCGATCTTTTCTCTCGTTGTGTGGGTTCTACCACAAATTTATCCCACATTTCACTGAACTGGGAGCTCCGTTGACGGAAACCTTGAAAAAGGGATTCCCGGACCAAATCATTTGGGCACCAGAATATGAGAATGCCTATAGTCAGTTAAAGGAGGCCTTGGTCAGCAAACCTGTACTACAGCTCCCTGACCTTTCCAAACCATTTGTGTTGAGAACGGATGCGAGTGCAATTGGGATTGGGGCAGCTCTGTTACAGGAAGGAAAAGACGATGCGTCGGATTTGAAACCTGTAGCATACGCAAGTAAGAAACTACTCCCGGCGGAGAGGAATTATTCAACCGTCGAGAGAGAGTGCTTGTCCCTCGTATGGGCAGTGCAAAAATTCCAGCCATATTTGTATGGAGTTAAGTTTCGAGTCCAGTCGGATCATCAGCCCCTGATGTTCCTGGCTACTTCTCAGAAGCTCAACGCCCGTTTGATGCGGCGGTCGTTGTTACTTCAACCCTATAACTTCACAGTGGAGTACATTCCTGGGAAGGAAAATGTTGGAGCGGATTTCTTATCAAGACACCCAGCTCCTGAAGAAGAAGAATGAATCATCTGGATTAAACTCACGGTGGAGAAGAGTGAGATGGACAACTCTCTTAAGAGGGGGCCTATGTCACAAAATAAAACCTTGCGTTTAACCAGTGGATTATGATAGAGGCTTTCTGATTAAACGGACTATCTGCCAGCGACAACTATTTTAACTAACAGAAAAAACAAATCGGATGTCAAAATCCCAGGACAATATTTGTAGCTGCACGTGTACATCTGGTCGACGGATTGGGAACACTCGGTGGTGAGTGAGACGGATCCCTGCATCGCTTTGACAGTTTATCAACAGGTCGGATTGAAAGCGGAAGTACTCAGCTCGGAAGTAAACAGTCCGTCTGTCATGTAGAATTTCCCGACACAAAACGGAAGGATGGCTGGGATTGTCACCCCTCGACAGCAGATTGGCAGTTTGTTGTGGAAACTGTTGTTGGGATCATACAGTAACTCGCTGGCTTGTTGGGGAGGTCAAAACAAGTGATGACAGCTTTGACAGTGACTAGGCCAGGGGGAAGGGATTCTTGACAGTGGATGATATGCCCAAATAACACCTGCAGGACATCAATACCTGCAGGACATCAATACCGTCACGTGACCAATTTTAGGGTTTGCCATAAACCATGATTGGAGATGGGGAGTTGACCAAAACCGTGGATTATGATGGACGTGGTTGTGGGAGAGCTCTACAGTGTTAGATTAATTGAATATTAACTAGCATGTGTCGTTATGGCAAAGTGTAGTAGCCATCCCGGAATGAGGCGGTTTTGCCTAAGGTTCCTCAGGTTGGAATGAAAAACCCGGAACCAAGGGAAAATCCGATCCCGGATAAATTATGATGAAGAGAGATGGGCCAGCAACTTTCGCAACGGAAGAAGTTAATACACATTGCTCGGCGGAGCCTAATGGTATATGTATCCTACATGAGTGAATACCAATCGTTAACACACCTGAAGTGATGGATGTTCAGCCCATGAGGAACTAGATCAGTAGGAACTGATGTTCACAGGAGATTAAATCAAACATTGAAGTGTAGTTGTTCCATGTATCTAGGAAATCAGAACTTTCAGACTATATCTAGTGAATAACGCAAGCCATTTTTGTCTAGATACATTGACTGTTTAAGAGTGAAAATACAGAACTAATAGGGACCGTTGTGTTAGGAACAATAATAGTATTTTCCACGGATTATATATTTACATGGGATTCAGATCTCATGGTCATCAGAGCTCCGGGAGGAGGACATGTCTGGAGAGAAGGATACGACTTCGGTGAGGTCTATTGTGATGAGTCTTGTGATGTCGTCTGATCCTTGCCATGATGCGTGGACTCTGAACATGAACTCTGTGGTCTGACCTATACATTTACATTAAAATACACGACACATATTTTCTTCGCATACACGTCTCATATACGTTACACTTTTCTTTTAATAAATTAATCTTTATTAATTTTTAGAAGCAAGAGTTGTTGAGTATGTTGCGTTGGGGAAGTATGAGAGGGGGCATAGTACGACAGTGAGAGAGTGATAGGAAAAGGTGTCAATAGGCTGGTGGAGTGTGTTGGACGGAAGCTGGTGGATTCTCCAGGATATTGATAGGAAAGAAAAATATTATAATGTGGGTGTTGACTCTCCTCACTCCAGGGACGACACTTTAAACTTTAAAGGAGGACACGACATCATACTCACTGATAATTCCCAGCTGAAAGTAATTCACTATTTTATTTCATTTGGTGTCTATTGTCAACGACATTTCTATCATAGATGTAGAATAGAATAACACATTGGAAAGACTGCGTCTAATGTTACCCGTGTTACGAAATACAGTAAAGAGCGCTGTCGGGTGCGGGTTGGGTATCAGGCTACGAACCGGTTACATAAACCTCCGTTCACTCAGACCTACAAAATTTGATGGTCCTAATACTTGACATGCCGGTCTCTCTGGCTGTGGGGTTACAACACTTTCTCTCTGTAATCCCGTTTATCACGCAGAGTCTCGCAGCGGAGCGAGAACTGAGGTGGTTCGACCCCCGCTCGTGACTTGCGGATACTGAGCCGGCCGCTCAGAAAGCAATGGCAAACTACTGAGCGTAATCTTGCCAAGAGATCAACAGACAGCTGAAAGATGCTGCTGTTGACAGCTAAGTCCTGTAAAAGGATACGCAAAAAACAAACAAACAATACTTGACATACAACAGATACTAACTGCGGGACTAGCATGACGAGACCGGGTATATGGTTAAAACAATGAGTAAATTACCCTGGCCCCACGCCTTCTGGCATACATGGATACATGGCGCTAGTAGCATAGTTTAGACCAAAGGGCATTCGAAGGGAAATCTGATCAATGTCATGCCGCTGCCTTAACTTCCCAGAACATTGTTAATATCCATTTTAGTCTAGGTCGAACTTGCCGTCCAAGTTAATGATAGAAGAAATCCTCGCCTCAAAAGGTAATTCGACCACATGACCAAGGGCCGCTGGACAAGCAGGTTAGCCAATGCACTGGCGCCACCCCCGTGCTGCCAAAGATGTCAGCAGAAAGCTTAGACACACAGTGGCAGCGAATGTTTGCTGTATACTGTCTGTGACAGTAGCTGTCTGGTCTGCGGTACTGAATAATGAGTTTAGTACAATATATGATGTATGCTATCTGTGACAGTAGCTGTCTGCGGTACTGAATAATGACGTTAGTACAATATATGTTATGTACTGTCTGTGACAGTAGCTGTCTGTGGTACTGAATATTGAGTTTAGTACAATATATGATGTATACTGTCTGTGACAGTACTTGTCTGCGGTACTGAATAATGAGGTTAGTACAATATGTGATGTATACTGTCTGTGACAGTAGCTGTCTGCGGTACTGAATAGTGAGGTTAGTACAATATATGATGTATACTGTCTGTGACAATAGCTGTCTGCGGTACTGAATAATGAGGTTAGTACAATATATGTTGCATACTTTCTGTGACAGTAGCTGTCTGCGGTACTGAATAATGAGGTTGGTACAATATATGTTGTATACTGTCTGTGACAGTAGCTGTCTGGTCTGCGGTACTGAATAATGAGTTTAGTACAATATATGATGTATGCTGTCTGTGACAGTAGCTGTCTGCGGTACTGAATAATGACGTTAGTACAATATATGTTGTGTACTGTCTGTGACAGTAGCTGTCTGTGGTACTGAATATTGAGTTTAGTACAATATATGATGTATACTGTCTGTGACAGTACTTGTCTGCGGTACTGAATAATGAGGTTAGTACAATATATGATGTATACTGTCTATGACAGTAGCTGTCTGGTCTGCGGTACTGAATAATGAGTTTAGTACAATATATGATGTATACTGTCTGTGACAGTAGCTGTCTGGTCTGCGGTACTGAATATGAGTTTAGTACAATATATGATGTATGCTGTCTGTGACAGTAGCTGTCTGCGGTACTGAATAATGACGTTAGTACAATATATGTTGTGTACTGTCTGTGACAGTAGCTGTCTGTGGTACTGAATATTGAGTTTAGTACAATATATGATGTATACTGTCTGTGACAGTACTTGTCTGCGGTACTGAATAATGAGGTTAGTACAATATATGATGTATACTGTCTGTGACAGTAGCTGTCTGCGGTACTGAATAGTGAGGTTAGTACAATATATGATGTATACTGTCTGTGACAATAGCTGTCTGCGGTACTGAATAATGAGGTTAGTACAATATATGTTGCATACTTTCTGTGACAGTAGCTGTCTGCGGTACTGAATAATGAGGTTGGTACAATATATGTTGTATACTGTCTGTGACAGTAGCTGTCTGGTCTGCGGTACTGAATAATGAGTTTAGTACAATATATGATGTATGCTGTCTGTGACAGTAGCTGTCTGCGGTACTGAATAATGACGTTAGTACAATATATGTTGTGTACTGTCTGTGACAGTAGCTGTCTGTGGTACTGAATATTGAGTTTAATACAATATATGATGTATACTGTCTGTGACAGTACTTGTCTGCGGTACTGAATAATGAGGTTAGTACAATATATGATGTATACTGTCTGTGACAGTAGCTGTCTGCGGTACTGAATAGTGAGGTTAGTACAATATATGATGTATACTGTCTGTGACAATAGCTGTCTGCGGTACTGAATAATGAGGTTAGTACAATATATGTTGCATACTTTCTGTGACAGTAGCTGTCTGCGGTACTGAATAATGAGGTTGGTACAATATATGTTGCATACTTTCTGTGACAGTAGCTGTCTGCGGTACTGAATAATGAGGTTAGTACAATATATGTTGCATACTTTCTGTGACAGTAGCTGTCTGCGGTGCTGAATAATGAGGTTAGTACAATATATGTTGCATACTTTCTGTGACAGTAGCTGTCTGCGGTACTGAATAATGAGGTTAGTATAATATATGTTGCATACTTTCTGTGACAGTAGCTGAAGGGTACTGAATAATGAGGTTAGTACAATATATGTTGCATACTTTCTGTGACAGTAGCTGTCTGCGGTACTGAATAATGAGGTTGGTACAATATATGTTGCATACTTTCTGTGACAGTAGCTGTCTGTGGTACTGAATAATGAGGTTGGTACAATTTTGTTGCATACTTTCTGTGACAGTAGCTGTCTGTGGTACTGAATAATGAGGTTGGTACAATATATGTTGCATACTTTCTGTGACAGTAGCTGTATGTGGTACTGAATAATGAGGTTAGTACAATATATGTTGCATACTTTCTGTGACAGTAGCTGTCTGAGGTACTGAATAATGAGGTTAGTACAATATATGTTGCATACTTTCTGTGACAGTAGCTGTCTGCGGTACTGAATAATGAGGTTAGTACAATATATGTTGCATACTTTCTGTGACAGTAGCTGTCTGCGGTACTGAATAATGAGGTTAGTACAATATATGATGTATACTGTCTGTGACAGTAGCTGTCTGCGGTACTGAATAATGAGGTTAGTATAATATATGTTGCATACTTTCTGTGACAGTAGCTGTCTGCGGTACTGAATAATGAGGTTAGTACAATATATGATGTATACTGTCTGTGACAGTAGCTGTCTGCGGTACTGAATAATGAGGTTAGTATAATATATGTTGCATACAGTCTGTTATTACTACAACTGGATGTCCCCTGTTACTATTCAGAGATTGACGAATGCCTTGAGCACAGACACAGCAGCCAGAAGAGAAGGCGCCAGACAAAGTGATAAGACAACACATGAATGCGCACGCCACTTGAATTAAACTGAAAGATGAAAACTTGTCCAAGAGAACGCTGAAGGCAACACTCAGCGGAGTGTAAGTAGTATAGATGATCTCGGCAGTAGTAAAGTAACCAAACTGGAGAAGTAAAGCAGTCAGTTTTTCCTTGCCACAACATAGTATCGGAGAGTACCTGACGGATTTGTTTTTGAGATAAGTTTTTGAACCCACCGTTTTCATGTCATGAGAAGATATACCCCCGGCTGATTTCATCTACCATCAACTTACACAGAAGATCAGACCTGATGTGAAGCTGATATTGGAAATGTAAACATTCAGATTATTTTGAAATTGATTTTAGAACACTTCTATTCATTCAGCTGCAACTTTTCTGGCGAGACGTGATCTGGAAAACAGGCTGGAGAAAAACAAGATGAATCTGTGTAAATTGACTGTGATTCACGCAGATGAAAGACCACTTCAGAATCTTCATTTGAAGACAGGGCTTCACGTTCTGTTATATTGATTAACTCTTGCTAGTTTCATGTTAAAAATGGAAAAAAATTAGTTTCATGTTACTTTATGATGCAATACTTTCTTGGGCTGTATGTGCACGGTATACTACAAGCTGACTGTAATAAAGAGGCGAATGAGTTCAGGTATTCATCATATAAATTACGTAATTCGGTATAAAATACATTATTTATAAGAAATACGTATCAACAGTTTATCTTTAAAGAATACGCACAAAATGGTGTGTATAATGGTGTATTTCCTGAGAAAATGTAACGTGGGTTTAACTGTCCTCTTCCATTACAGACAAAGCTAACTCTCTCTTTCTCTCTCTCTCTCTCTCTCTCTCTCTCTCTCTCTCTCTCTCTCTCTCTCTCTCTCTCTCTCTCTCTCTCTCTTAGAATCATCCTATACAGACATCATTTGCTTGACGAATATCTAGAGGTGTACAAGAGACAGGAAGACACACAAAGAGAGAGAGAGAGAGAGAGAGAGAGATGGAAAGGTGGCTGGGGGGGGGGGGCGGCGTCTGTAGTTAACTTCATATTGACCGGGGGTATGGTAGACTTAAATTAGACAAGGGTAGCTACCGAAGGCACCAAATCGCGTCAGAAGTTTCAGCTGACAATCTTATATTTCATAAAAGAGCTCAACCGTTAAGTCCAAACTTCCTTGGTTTATGTGCACATCTGAGAGATTCTACATCACATCGTGAATATCCGACCAGGTGAAGCCAATACAACATGAGCAGAAATAAGGCATAACAGACAGGTAAACAGAGGCAGATTAAGAATACGTGTATGACGATAAATACACACTCTGTGGTTATTTATATACACCGGCAGTCAATCACAACTTGATTGATGATTTTCAGCTTGGGATATGAAAAATAATAAACTCGCTTATAAATAGATGTTTATTCGGTAACGTAAATATTGCATGGGTGAAATCAAAATGTGTAGTTTGTTATTTTATTTTCTCCAGTTTGACAAGAAAGCCGGTAAAAACAGAGGTTCATTTTACAGGTGTGTTTGTTTAGAAGAACTGGAGGAATATATCTGAAAGGGAGAAGTGGCGTGCACGGAAGTGCTAGGAACGCTGGATATGAAAACATGATTAATAACAAGATAAACGACAAACAGGTGGAATGTTTTGGAAATACAAGTTGATACGGTGTATGGTTTAAAAATTGTAGTAGAAAGGTGAGTTAAAAGGTGTGAGGTGCAGAAGATAACGAACGAGATGAATGGGGACACGCCTATTCACATACCACAAACCACTCAGTCTCTGAGCAGGAACCTGCGATGTGTAGGACCTTCACATTTTGTAGCACGGAGGAATATGTGACTGTGACATGACTGCCACGACCAGGTGTCTATGGAATCGTAACGAACATATCGCTCACAATAATCAAACATGAAATATCTCTAAATGAAACTGCCCGGCGATAATATTCAACACAGCAGTCACCGAACAATCCATTGGCAAGGCTTCAAAATAAGACATGTATTTAACATACATATTGAGCCAACAGATAATAGAAGACGTTCATCTAAGTCATTCAACAATTAAATCGCAGCAATTAATTAATATTAAAGCTCCTTATGATAATAAATATTTCAACTGTATATATCTCCTACAGCCATTCATAGCCTTTGACAATCCTCAATTAGCCATTGAAGGTGTACGGGTATCATTAAAATCTCCCAGCCACAAAATCGCAGTTACCTCCTTTCTGTAGTATGGTCAAACAACCCCGCATATAGCGAATACCAGGTAGCTTCCCGAAAAAATATACATCATCGGTCTCTCCAATGAACTGCCGGATTTCTCCTTCAGAAGCTTTGACTGGACATTATGCTGGGCCAGGGCGTTCTTCCAGAACCGTCGCTTCCCTCCTGCGGACGCTCTAGCTCGACTAATGTACGTTACATCAAAACGTCAGTAGGTAACTACACGTTACGCACGGACAATACTGGTGCGGTGTAAGTGCAAATACAAATCCAGAGGTATACCAACTGTAGCCAGTCCTTCCCTAAAGCGGGCAGTGAATGCAGGCCAGGAACCCTCATCTGACAGCACTCATGACATTGTCACCGTCATCTCTACGATTACACTAGTGATAATAACAACGTATATTTCAGTCATGACCGTCATCTATACGATTACACTAGTGATAATAACAACGTATATTTCAGTCATGACCGCCCACGCTTATTGGCATGGCACATGATGGATGGATAGATATTTCAACATACGTTACTGTGTTGCTGGCAATATCATCATGATGTCCATATTAAGCTCTGGTTCTTGTACCAAACGTTCTCTATAGTACTTGGGGAAAGGGTATGAGCAATGCCATAGTAATCTTAGTTCAGTGATGGGAAACTCTCAGTTGTACCTTCTAGTGCTAGGCTTATACCTTCATGTCCTTTGCAGGACATTGCAATTAACCCCATATTGATTTTCTTGGCAAATGTGCATAACGTAGTTTGCCATTGCTTTCGGAACGAGAAGTCAATGTCTGAGTCCAGCATAATGCTGGTGTTGGGTTTGAACAGCGTACCTTACCATCGGCCCATCGGAATTTTCGCAGCGAGCAATCTTATCCATTCTACCTCGGCGACGTCCAGTTTTGTGAATCCTCTGGAATACTGAGGTGCAACTCCTTCGTCTGGTGCAGTGATGTCCATGTCGTTCTGTCGCTGAAAGCTTGTGTCTGTCGTCGTGAATAGTATAAAATAGCAAGGAGTAGTACAGCTTTACAAGACACAAATACGGAAAACAAAAGACGTTGCGGCGCTAACCTTCATCAGCAAACAAACATAAGAAAACACGACATATGAGCAGAAAAGACACAATAATGACTACATCAAGGTATAATAACCGAATGCGAAGAATGGCAAAATGAAAATAAAAAGATTAGAAATATTTTTTTAAACTGAAAATAATGAAAAGAGAAAAATGTAATACTTATCTCTGCGAAACTCGAACACTCTCGAAGTGAGACTCCCTTCGACGCGGTAACAGAGGATCGATTCCACGGGGACCATAACACACACTTTCATTCCTTCGTGGAAAGAAGAATTACCTGTAATGTGTTTTAACTGCTTCACGCAAAGAAGAAGAGTGAGTGTAGACAAAGTAAGTAAGATAGGGACATTTGTACACGCCTTAGAGCTCACTAGACAAACGCTGCTAGACCCATATTTGTATCGACCATTCGGCCCTCACTTGGCCATGGGGCCAGTGTCATGCCAGCCGCCTGTACTTTCCAAGACATTTCCTGGTGTCTATTTTAGACTGGGTCGACCTGGGAGACCAAGTCGATGTTTAAAATTCCAATCCACCCGGATTGAACCCGTGACCATCGCGCAGGCAGCCGGCTGTCTAGCCACTACGCTACCTCGGCTCCTATTGTGAACAAAGCACAGCCATAGTCCACACACAAGTTTCCAAAGCAAGTCTACTAACATAGCATACATCTGTTCTGAGGTAGAAGTACTTTTTAGACACAAGTTCCCAAAGTAGGTCTACTAAAATAGCGTACATCTGTTCTGAGGTAGAAGTACTAATTTAGACACAAGTTCCTAAAGTAGGTCTACTGAAATAGCATACATCTGTTCTGAGATAGAAGTACTATTTTAGACACAAGAACATTTTCGGAGCACTTCAAGTATGACAAGCAGTGCTAGTCACTTGATTTGCGCGCAGCCAGCATCGTCTGAAAGTCTGTCTCTACAAGGTCAATGTACTTCACAAGTTCACGTACATTTTGGAGCTGTTCATCTGAACATCAAGGGAATTGATGTCAGTAGCTCTCAAACTCTGCTATATAACAATAAAACTCTTTTCCACGCCTTAATACGTATTGAGTATATTATTACTTATTCGCATGTGCTTTACAGGACAGTAAAATCAACCCCAGTATGTTTATTTTTTTACTAGGCAATGTTCAGTAGTTTGCCTTTGCTTTCTGAACGGTCGACGCCTCAAACCATCAAAGCAAAGCGGTCTACTTCTAAATCGACCGCTGCTGATTTCGAACCATCGACTTGGTATGACGGGGTATTACGAAACGGCGCGTCTCTAGATACCCTAAGCCACAATGCCGATTGGGTGTCTTGTCAGTAAATGTAAATAAATGACCTTCCCTCCTCCTCCCCCCCCCCCGCCCCGAATCACTGCTTACTGGGTGCATTGGAACCTTGCCGTCTTGACAGACGATAGTTTGTTACATTCTGCTTCAAAAAGGCATAATAACTACAACTCATGACGATAGCGAAAGTGACTGATCAGACTAATTCGCGCTGTAAATCTTCGAACACGTGGTTATTTCCACCATCACGCACCATTCTACGTCTCAAACGCTCAGTATTGGGTACATGGTAAACAACACAAGTAAATTACACTATAAAGGCCTTGAATCGTGTTATTTACATGGGTTTGGCTCTATAGATCTATAGACTCATCATGACTCGAGGGGTGAAATAGACAATATCAGACCAGCAATCCTTATATACCGGGATATTTCCTGGTAGCCATTTAAACCAGGACGAACCTGGGATTCCGGTTCAAATTTTAAACACTGGCCTCTATGGCGATTGGAGCAAGAGACCACCGGTCTGGCAGGCAAGTCTGCTAGCCTCTGCGCTATTATACCCCATAGATACAGGGTGCTAGTCCTACATTTCTAGAGGTCAGTCGGCACTCGATTGTTAGTACCAGGTCTACTGCAGTTTCCTCCGTGTCATCCCCATAATAAACCTCTTCTCTAATTCTCTTCTCGTTGCGTTTTTAGGTTTTTAGGTTTTTTGGTGTTTTTTTTTTTTTTTTTTTTTTTTTTTTTTTTGCGATTGGCTCGCTTTAAACTCCAGCGTAGTTCAAATACAGGCTACTACTTCTAGTGCACTGAACTGATTTTTAGGTATCGATTAGCTTTCACTATTACCAGTGTCCCTCGCCATCAAGCGAACCCACTCCAACTTCTGAAGAATTTGTCTTTTACGTCTCCAAGTCAACATTTTAGTCCAACTGACGAGTGTAGGGGTTAAACCAGCTACACCGGAAGTTTAAGAGCGAACGCTCTGTCCCTTCGGTCGTGCTGACCTCCAGGTCTCCCTGTATTTTGCTTGCTCTCTGCGAAAGGACTTTCTTGTTATAGAATTATCAGGTGTTCCCAGTGTGTGTCCTGCCCAGCGCCAGGGTTGATTCCTCACCTCTTGATTCCCTGAACCCCAACAATGAGTGACGTTGTGATATTCTAGTATAATAATTTGGTCGCGTCTAGAGTGAGCAGTCGGATCAAGTGGTTACACACCCACCTCACACGCCAGTGATCCAGAGTTTGATCCCGGGTCCAGCCATGGATATGAACTACTGACGAGCTCAAACGAGAGCGAAACTCGAGTCTACTGCTTCCAGTCCGACGTGTACACTACAAGGCTCAAGGTTCGTACCGGAATACGATCAGCGTTGCCGGTAGTGGGTTGTGCTCAATCTTCAATTCCATGAAATGTTTCTAGTTCTTTGCCTAATTTCTGCTTTGGTGATTCTGTCATTCTAATTTAGTCCTGTTATTCAACTCGGGCATCAGTGAATAAATGTTTGTAGTTTTTTTTTTTTTAATTGTCATTTCTATGATGACATGTAGTACTCTGAAGTTTAATTAACTTCCTTACTAACTGATACATCATTATCGTGAGTTGGTGCATACAACCGGAAGACATTGTTGTTTACTTTCTTATATAAAGTGCTAAATGTTGCTGATATTCTAGAGCTCACTGTTTCCCCACTCTATTTATGTTTTCTCTGCCTCCTTAAATGGCATTTGTGCGACTCCTTCACTTTGAGAGACATTTTCCTCTGTATGGCCTGAGAACAGCACTGTTTGGCCTATGTGCTCTAGGAATGACAGATGTCTATATGATCAACTTCGGGAACGGCGGACCAACAAGAACAAAGAATTCAACTGAAGACGCAGTTTACCTTTGGAATGGTCCGTGTGTGTCGAAGGTAGTATTTGCAAAGCTCAAGCCTCAACGCCGTGATAAATTGCCGAGTGGTTAGTGAGTTTACCTGCCAGGTCAGTGGTCTCGGTTCAATCCCCAACAGAGGAGTATTATTTTTTTTTTCCAAACCAGCTCAATTCTGGGGTCGATGCAGCCACATCAAAATTATTATCAGGCAATGTTCAGAAAATGTTGGGAATTGTTTGCGGAGAAAAAAAAATGACGAAGAAATAACCGACCACCCCACCTCATATTTTATGGCAAAGAATACGTTAAGACATAAGACTTCATACTTCAGCGGCAGTATCTGCTTTGGGTGTATCTTTTCATTTCTATAAATAGGCTTACACTTCTAATTGCGAATATTTTAACTCTCCCTTTTAAACTATTCTCCTAGACATGGGTAAGCGAAGGACCATTTTACACGGTTTCAGGCGCATTGGTCAGATGGTGGTTGACCCATATTTTAATAGAACAAATGGCACTCGGCGCGTTACAGAACTTTCGTACATTTTAAAAATTATCTTTAAACAAGAAATATCTTCCTAATATTGGTACAAGCCGCGATAGCCTGATCTGATCCACAATACATCGGGATCAAAAATGAACTTTTAACATATTTATGTCGAAGAGTGACAACTTTGAATTGACAGGAAATTAGTCGGGAATTTAGTAAAATCTTGGGACTGGTCAAGGAGTATAGTAACATTTTAGACCAGTAGGGAAATATCAAGGAGTTTAGTGAAATCTTGATATTGGCGTTGAAATACATGGAAGTTGAAGTAAAATATTGGGAGTAGCCGAGAAATATTCGGACGTTTGGTGAAATTATATAAAACTGCACCAGCCAGGGCACGCTAAAAATAATACTCGTCGGTAGTTAAAAAGATATTCATAATCACCTGGGCAAACACACAGTCAGAAATGTGGGCTGGTGGGCGGACTTGCCGACCCCTCGATCTGCCGTCGGCCGGACCATGAGATAGATAGACGAACGGACAGACAAGATGCACAATCGGAGGGATGGACGCACCGCCAGATAGATAGACAGACAGACAGACAGACAGACAGACAGACAGACAGACAGACAGATATTCAGACAGTAGACAGATAGACAGACAGCAGACATGGTTTGTTAATCCTTTTAGGGAAAATGATAACAAACATATAGGCAGATAAGAAGGTACAATGGCAGACACGCTTGTAGGCTGGTTGCTGCGTTGATTAAGATAGATACACTGATAGATGGGTGAATATGCATTTGTTTGTTTTTCTTCTTCTTCTTCTTCTTCTTCTTCTTCTTCTTCTTCTTCTTCTTCTTCTTCTTATTCTTCTTCTTATTATTATTGATATCACAAACATGCATTTTTATAGAAGGATATATCAAAATGCGATACACAACAAATACGAACATGGAAGATGCTACAACAGATGCCTGGCCAAACAACACTCCATCCATCTGTCATGAGCATCCGTTCCAGATCCGGTGTTTATTTCCGAGTTGGAGAATAATGGTCTCTTGCCATGGCAGTTGTCACGTAACGTACATGACATTCCGTTGCAGGAGCCAGGTCACACCAGGTCTGTGGTGTGGTGGGACTACCACATGTTTCTAGGCTTAATGCACGAGGCAATAGATTCCCAGTCTTTTCCTTGGTTGGGGAGAACGAACGCAGGTTCCTGGTATTATCAGCGTAGTTCCCTATTAGCTATACTAAGGCTCCTGCCACGTAATGTGTCATTCATTTATTCATTCATTCAGTAGCATGTCCTTTGCAAAACCTCGCTACCATAACAACCTTCCGGAAAACCTCTCGATCATAAGCAAGATGTCCCGCGTCCCATACACCCATCTGGAGATCATCCGCCACATCCTGCACCCATCTTCTCTTTGGCTTTCCTCTTCCTCTCTTCCTAGGCATAAACCCCTCCATTATTGTTCTCTCCAAACTTTCGTGACGTTTCAAGAGCCATGTGAGAAATCCTGGGTCAATGAGCTCTTTCTGGTGACTGCCGAGTCCATCGACGAGGAACTGTGGTTTTCGCGGATTAATTTTGTGTTGGCATTCTGGCGGCGGCATTATGCACAGTGTACCTGTGAGGGCTGTTGGATTGCCGAGACTCCTGCCTATTCCACTTTTCACATTGGACAGTGGGGAGCATTCTGTGTGATATTCACTGGTACAGGAACGGAGCATAATGGGGACGACCCGTTGCCGTGAAGTTGGAACCTCGACTAACTAACGAACTAACTAACTTCAAGTGACCAAAATATTTCAATTTTCTTTGTTTTATCGTCTTTAATAGCCAACCTTCTTCAATATTCAGCTCTTGGAGTATGGATGCATTTGTTCTTTTCTTTACCCAAGATATTCTTAGAACTCGTCTATAACATTTATATTCAAAGGCATTTATGCGCTGTTCAGCTTGTTAAGTAAGTGTCCAGGTGTATGTTGCAATGGGAAAGATGCATGCTCTTAAAAATGTAATTTTTGTAGTTCCACTCCATAATTTCTTTATTCTAATTAGGAAATCAGACAGAAGGCTACTATTAGATTCAAGAACACTCCCAAATACAGATGTTGATACTGATCACAAACCAGTCATAATTAAAAAGATTTCATCACGCAGGAAAATAAGAAACAAAAAGGTAACAACACATGTCATCAATTATAGGAGACTGCAGGAAAATACAGTTAAAGACGAATTCAATCAAGAAATCCAAAACCTACATAAGAACATCCCTGATGACCACTCAAGCGTAGATAAGGAATGGACATGTTTCAAGGCTGCCATGCTAGACACACTGACAAATAAATGTGGAACAAAGAAAGTAGGGCAGGATAAAAGATTAAGAACAGCCTGGTGGAACAACGAAGTTAAAGATAGCATACTCAAAAAGAAGGTAGCATTCAAAAAGTGAATCACAACTAAATCTGAACAGGACTATATTACTTATAGAATAGCACGACGTAATGCCAAACGAACAATTAGAGCATCTAGAGATGAATCCTGGAGAATATACGGTGAACAGATGGCGACCCTTAGCAAAGACTGCCCAAGAGAATTTTATAAACGTGTCACTACAATGAGAAACAGAGATGCATCTTACAACCCAACCACCATCATAAACAGCAAAAGAGGTACACCGATATTTAATCCACAACAAAGACTAGCAAGGTGGGCAGGATACTTTCAAGAACTACTTAACCCCACACATAACATAGAAAACCTCACTTTTGTGCCTAAATGCCAGGGACAGCAAGAACCAAATTTCTTACCTGCAGAGCTCAAAGCAGTTATACAGAAAAGTCCTAAAACAAATCACCAGGTCCAGATGGAATAACCACAGAGGCTATTCAGGCCTGTGGGGAAACAGGAGTTAAATGGCTAACAAGACTTTTTAACATAGCATGGGAAGAAAGAAAAGTCCCAGATGATTGGCAGCAGGCAATAATAGTACCAATATGGAAAAAGAAAGGCAATACGAGAGAGTGCGAAACATACAGAGGTATATCACTCCTGAGCCATATAGGGAAAATGTATGCAAAACTTTTGGAACAAAGAGCTAGACCAATAGTTGAACAACAGTTAAGCAAAGCACAATTCGGTTTTCGGAAAGGTAAAAGTTCCACTGATGCATTATTTACACTTAGACAAATTTGTGAAAAAACTATCGAATATAGTGACCAGCAGAATATTGTGTTCAGGATCAGGAAAAGGCTTTCGATAGAGTAGGCAGATACAAATTATGGACTATTCTTGAAGACTATGGGATAGAAGGGCAACTGCTAGAAAACATCATAGCCATGTACCACTCGAGCCAAAGTGCAGTAAGAACACAAGAAGGTATATCAGATATGTTCACAGTCAATACAGGAGTGAGACAGGGATGTGTGCTCTCTCCCCTGCTATTCAATATCTACATGGACAGAATTTCTAAAGAAGCAAGTCTCGACAGAACAGATTCAGAAAATTTAGAACTCTTTACTCCATATGAAACAACTGACCCACAAGGAATAAATGAACTTCTATTTGCAGACGATCAGTGCCTGTTTTACAGTGATGAGGGCAGACTACAAAATCATATTACTAATCTGAGTTCAACCTGCAGCAGATACAATATGAGTATAAACACAGCCAAAACCGAAGTAATGCAAGTTAGCAGATCGCCAGGCCCACTAAGTATACAGATAAATAACACACCTCTGAAACAAGTTAAAGAATTCAAATACCTTGGAAGTATGATCACAGAAGATGGCAGATTGGACAGAGAAATTGAAATCAGATGTCAAAAAACTAGTGCACTTACATATCAACTATCACCCTTACTGAAGCATCCAAACATACCCATGTCCGCAAAACGACAGATAATAAACAGCATATTCACACCAACCCTATGCTATCAATCTCAAACCTGGACTTTATCCAAATTACACCTTCGCAAAATCAACACCTGCGAAATGAGATGCCTGAGGAAAGCTGCCAACTTAACAATCCGAGACCGAGTAAGAAATGCTACTATCAGACAGACTGTGGGATCAACACCTTGTGCCACATTTATTGAAAGACAGAAGATCAAGTGGTTTGGCCATGTCGTTAGAATGCAACATCAGCAACTACCATCACTGGCCTTACATCAAAGATCATCTGCGACGAGACCACGAGGACGTCCAAGAAGAAAATGGATTGACGACATCAGAGACATTGTACAACCACACGGAATGACACTATCCAGTGCCGTCCACCGGGCGCTGGAACGCAAATTATTCCTCCCCACGACGCTTGACGGCAGAAGTGGAAGATGATGATGATAATGATGATGATGATGATGACTCCATAATTTATTCAGTTGTTTTAGTCTTTGAAGAGCAATTGATAGTCGTCGTTTAATTTCTTTCATTGTGTCACCGTTGTTCGTAATCAATAACCCAAGATATTCAAAATTTTCCACCACCTCCAATTTGTCCTCATTAACATATATTTATTTCTCCATATTAGTTTTATCTGTATGCATTATCTTTGTTTTTGCTATGTTAAGATATAAGTTGTGATTTTCACTATTCAATTGGGTTGAGGCTATTAGGTTTTCTATACCATTCTGTGTTGTGGATAGCAATACTGTATCATTAGCATACCGAATCTCTGGTATGTCATGACCACCGATATTTAGAGCATCATATAGCGCCCTGTGTATATCATCTCTTACATTTCTCATTATATTTTCTGCGTGCAGGTTAAACAAATAGGGGGAGAGCACACATCCCTGATGGACTACTTGCTTGATGTCAAACCAATTTGATGTCTCGCCATCTATTCTAACCGCTGCTTGTTGGTCTAGATCAGGGGTCACCAAGCTACGGCCCGCGGGCCGGATCCGGCCCGCGACGTCATTTCATCCGGCCCGCAACGGTACTCGAACTTGCTTGATATAACGTATGAAACACGAGACGTTGTGCTACAATTTAAATGTAAATATTATGTTTAGAATAATAGGAGATCTTCACACGTGCGGAGACCTCCTAGTTGCTCTAGGCTGTTTATTTATGCGGCCCTATTTATATATTTGGTAAACCTTATTATGAGATATATTCTATTACCAAATGAAGCCGCCTGCCGCGGCTCTACAAGAGTATGGAGTAGCATATCCCATGAAACCCTGGTAAAAAATGCATAGGATGCTTGGATGTTGTGTTGGCGTGCCTATAAGAGCCCAGTCACGCCATGTTCCCGCCTCTTTGGCCTTGAGAACAACTGAGGCCGAAGAGATGCTGATGTCTGATTTTCAGCTGTTTTTTTGGACATGTTATGAGAAGAAATGGATTGGAGAACTTGGTGACAACTGGCAAGATCGAAGGAAACAGACCAAGAGGCAGACCGAGAGGAAAATACCTGGATGGCTTGGCCACATGGCATGGACGAGACAGGAACACTGAGCTGATCCACGACACTGGTGATCGAGTGAAATGGCGAGTCATGACCGCCCACGCTTTCCGGCATGGCACATGATTGATTGATTGATGGATGATCACTGGCACTGTGAAGGATGATCATGTGTATGTTTATTCATGGGGATGCCTATTTTGTCATTGCATCTAATCATGAATATTATTTATTTGTGCATAGGTATTATTAATCATATGTTGTTGTATCTTTTCAATTACATTATTCTGATTCCCTGTACACGGACCTGAATTTCTTCTGATATTTCTAAATCTTTTCTTTTCTTGTTAACCGTAGAAATAGAATGAGATTCTCTTTGTCTTCTTATTTCTCTCTTCTTCTACGGCCCATGAGCAGTCGGCGTTGTGCTATTATCTCTATCATCTCTGTGCGGTTACACAAAGGTACCTATAAACTGTATAGGTACCTTTGATGAGCCGTAGCTTCACCAATGACCCGTAGTCCTCTGCTTTTCTTCTGTTTCAATAGGATTTTAATTATGTTTCTAATTTAATGTCTATTTTTCATTTTCAGATCCCGTGTACTTCACCCTTAATTATGGCTACTAGGAAAACAAAAGTGAACGCCGAGTGTCGATTTTTCAATGAGGAATGGGGAGTAAAGTACTTCTTTGTTGAAACAAAGGACCAGAAAACCAGTTGCGTAATATGCAGCGAAAGTGTTGCCGTTTTGAAAGAATACAAGCTTCAGCGTCACTACGAAACAAAACATCTATCAACATATTAAAAGTTTTCTGGAAAGTTACGCTCTGGGAAATATGCGTCCATTAAACGTTTCTTTGAAACACAAAGAAATCTCTTCACGAGAAAATGAATCTGTCACTCGTACAAGTTACAAAACAGTGCATAAGATGGCAGAACTAGGAAAGCCCGTTTACTGATGACAATTTCATCAAAGAGTGTATGATGGAAGCAGCAAATGACATGTTTCCTGAGAAAGCCGATTTGTTTGGAACTATCAGCCTTTCGGCAAGTTCAGTTGTGCGGAGAACAGAAGAACTTGGAGAGAACATAGTGCTACGGATACGCGAGAAAGCTAGGATCTTGTTGTGGTATTCTCTGGCGCTGGATGAGTCTATTGACCTCTAGAGTACGTCACAACTTCTCGTGTTCATTCGTGGTGTCAATTTGGACTTTCAGATAATGGAAGAGTTGGCGTCCGTTTGCAGCATGCATGGAACAATAACTAGGAAAGACATTTTCGTGGAAGTGCAAACAATTTTGCAATACTATAAACTTCAGCGGAATCAGCTTCGAGGTGTTACAGTTGATGGAGAGAAAAAACATAGCTGGAGTGAGGTAGGGTCTGGTGGGGTAGATCAGGACTCAGTTGGAAGATTTGCAAATTCCGGGCGCTCTGTTCATACACTGCATCATACATCAGCAAGTACTCTGTGGGGAGACTTAGATATTTATTGTGTACTGAAACCAGTCGTTTCTGCTGTGGACTTGATTCGGGAACATGCACTCAATCACCGTCAGTTCCAGGCTTTTCTTGAATAAATTGATTCTGAATTCTGTGACTTGCCTTATCACACATCAGTCAGGTGGCTCAGCTGCGGTAAAGTCCTGCTTCGTTTTTGCAAGCTCCGAAACGAAATAGATGTTTTCCTCACTGAAAAAGATAGAGCTGATTCACAGCTGTCAGATCCTACCAGGCTGTAAAAGTTGTAATTTTTGGTCGACATGAATGAACTGTACTTGAAACTTCAGGGAAAGGTTTACCTCGTCTGTGATCTCTACAGAACCATCAAAGGATTTCGGAGAAAGCTGTCATTGTTGGAAGCACAACTGGAAGGAGAAAACCTTTCTCATTTTCACTGTTTCGAAAAGTTTGGAGAGATTTTCAGATCTTGACAGAATTGAGAGTGACATTCTTCTGTTCCAGAATCCGTTTGATTGTAACCTTGATGATGTGCCAGTTAAACTACAGTTGGAGCTCATTGATTTGCAAGCAAATGACTTGTTGAAAGAGAAGCACAGAGAAGGAAATCTTGTTGAATTGTACCGCTGCTTACCTGATTTTGAATTTCCGAAACTTAAGAAATTTGCCGATGGTATGGCATCAGTGTTTGGAACAACTTATGTCTGTGAGCAAACATTTTCAAAAATGAAGTCTGTGAAGTCACCACATCGAATGAGATTGACTGATGAACATTTGAAAGCATTTCTCTTGATTGTATGCAGCAATTCCAAACCAAACATTGGTGGTATTTTGAAAGCCACACGTCAGTTTCACAAATCTCCCTATCATCTTTTGCTGCTTGGTTTGTGAGATTCGGATATGTGCACATTAGGTCTGATGTAACTATCTTTTTGCTAACGTCGCCTTCTTTGATAACTTTGTTTAGTAAATAAATGTGTTGTTTGTCTTTGTTTTTTGTGTGCATTGCACGCCCTTCCTATGATTAACTTAGTTTTTCGTCTTTTTTCCCAGAGCTTTCGTTCTAGCTTGCAATTATTTTTAAAGGTAGCTGTATATCCTTTACAGGACATTTTCAGTCAACATCTGCATTGTTTGCTGTTGTTGATGTCTTGGCAAGTTTACGTTTAGTAGTTTACCATTGCTTTCTGAACGACCGGCACCCATAACATAGCACAAAAACAAGTGCAACGTTGTCTGCTGCCAAATCGCGCGCAGCTGTGTTTCGAACGCGGTTATACCGGATTGCGAACTGCGTCCGTAAGACCTTCGCCACGGAAACCGGCGCAAGTATTGTACAGAATGACTATCCGGCCCGCGCTCGTCATTTTCTCAGCTAATTCGGGCCGCCATGTAAAAAGTTTGGTGACCCCTGGTCTAGATAGAGCATTCTTATGAGTTGTATTACATGTGATGGAAAGCCCATATTCCACATGATTTCCCAAAGTTTCTGATGTTGTACACAGTCAAATTCCTTAAATATGTAATGTGTAGACTAGGCAATTTTAACCTTTCGCCTTTACGAGGAAAAAGCACATGTACCCTGATGTATGAGACTGACATACCGACTATTTGGCCACTCGTTATTGTGACATATATGTCATCATCTCGCAGTCTTTTCCAGCAGACGTTGCTAGGATGCGCTACCTGCAGGCACGAGGCTATTAAAAATTCGACGGGAAAATTAACAAAACGAAATTTCGTTTCGTTTTAAGTTAAATGATTGGCCGCGCCCCGGAAACACAGGCTTAATCTAGACAAAGGCTTGGTAGACAAAGCGGTCTGGTCAATCGCCATGTTTCTCCAATGGTAGCGGGTGACCCATTGTTAATGGGTTAATTATTAGCTACGTATTCTCTGCGTTTTAGGTGAGCATTATATTATATACAACATATCATGTTAGGTATTAGGATACATGCTTTGAGGCAACTAATATCATGATTGAAGTTGTGTGTGTGAAAATTAGGAGAATCGCTTTCATTGAAATGTTGGTTTACGTCACGCAGCCTGGACATAGCCATTTTGTCCAGTCAGCCTTCATAAAGCTTACAATATAATCTTGCTATGAGTCATTCTTCTGAGATGATTTTGTGAACTTACTTTATTCCTAAATGCTTATTTTTCACAACTGGTCTCTGTGTTTTAAAGTGGTTTTTTCCTGAGTGCATATTTTGTTATTTCTGCCCTCATGAGGGAGAAATATTACTATTTCACATCTGTGTACAACTTTAATAGTTTGTTAGATAGAGAGAGATATTCTTGCTTGACTTTTTCATGCACTTAGGAGTTAATCTTTTGTTTACCTGGTTGTAAATACACAGAGATTGTCTTGTAGTCCTTTTTCATAAATGATGTTATGGGATTTTCATGTGGTATGATATACATAATCTCAAGTGTATGGGAAAAGATTCCCATGATTTCTCTTTTATGAGTATTTTACCTTTTATGCTCATGATTGTTACTGCTTAATGCTGTAATAAATGCGGTTATAAGATTGTCATTTGGTATGATATATCTATATATAATCTCAAGGGAGTGGGAAATGACACCATGCTCTGGTGTTTTTACTTTGAGATGTTGGGGAATACCCACTAGAGAGTTCATACCATGTTTAGTAAAAGACTAACAAGGTTTTCTGTTATTCATCATATGTATATTCTATGTATATTCTATTCATGATGTTACTGTTGGAGTAGATCTTTTAACTTCCCCCCCCCAATGGGGACAAACACATGATGATGATGATGATGATGATGATGATGATGATGATGATGATGATGATGATGATGATGATGATGATGATGATGATGATGATGATGATGATGATGATGATGATGATGATGATGATGATGATGATGATGATGATGATGATGATGATGATGATGATGATGATGATGATGATGATGATGATGATGATGATGATGATGATGATGATGATGATGATGATGATGATGATGATGCAAAAGGAGATGACTGAACTGGTAGCTAAACTTCTGCCATTTATCAGTGGTACTTACATAATGCTGTTTGTAACTATGGAAAGGAGAGTTATGAATTGTTTACATGAGGACAGTGTCTCATGAACTTTTTCCATGGTGTGACAGCGGTACTATCAAAATGTTTGGATGGATTAGGTGGTGCGTAACCCCTCAGGAAGCTCCAGTATCAGTCCAGAAGAAATGTACCTATTGCGTAGATATCTCACTCACATTTGGAGTGAGACAAAACTCTACAGTAGGCGACAAGTGCTAGGCAACTATTGTCACCTTTCTTTCTTCTCCCCTTTTGTTCCCTCTATTTTTAATTATGATACACTGTTATTCATCATATATATGTATAGTTTATTATGATACATTGTTATCCAAGTTTGGATTGTATAACTAATCTATATCAACCCTGTTCTTCTTCACTATACAGCGCTAGAGATGGCGGTGGAGTATTGGCACTAGTCACCATGCTTGGCACTGGATTTATAGTCAACTTGTTTGGATTTAGAGGCAGGAAACTGGGATATCAGCCTCCTCTAATATTCTACAAAGAGTGCTGGTTACTGCTACTCACCCTGAACCTGAATGTCAATGCCTGGATACTTAACGGATTTTAAATATGCTGAAGTGGATTCCCTACCTCTGGGAACTTAAAGACGGTGTTAAGCTTTTCAATGTCTGCAAAGACATGAGGCATGCCTGGCCTAGATGGATACAGAGTATAACCTCTTCTAAAAGTCACCGCCTAATTCCACATTCAACTGTCATATTCCAGAGGCTCATGGATAGTCTGGAATTCACCATCATTTACCAGTATGGATTTACCAACTGATTGTGTGAACTCCCAGCTTCCTTTGAATCTTCTCATCCATCATATCCCAGACATGGATAATCAAGCACATTACCAACTCCCGTCAATCAAGTCGTATATTCAGCTGAAGAAAGAATAACCTACATCTTAACCCAGAGAAAGGGGCTGGAATATTCATGCCCCATTCAAGTTAGTTCTGTCAGGAAATTCTAATGGATTATGTGATGTCACTCCTCATCCAAAGAGATACTGAAAGTGTTTGTGTCTGATCCTGATCGAATCAATCACATGGACTCCTGTGTGTCACGCCACGCCAGAATGCTTCAGACTTATTTATACCTGTCTGTTATATCACCCTGGAACGCTCCTAGCCCAGTGACTTAGCAACTGTGACTTGAGAGATTACAGTATATCCACATTGGATTCATATGGATTACTCCTACATGTTTTTCGCGATGGATATATGATCCAGAAGTGAAAGTTCTGTGGGTGTGTGTGTGCAATCCCCAATTTTCTGAATAGGTGGATATATGCAAAGCAGCTGTTTTCCTGGATTATAGAGAGTGTGATTATGGCCAGACTTTTTCTAGTGGATATTGAAGGAGAGGGAGTCATCATCAGACCCCTAGGATATTTCTAGAGACAGATTAGATAGATTTTCTTTATCTAGTTCTTTGTATGGATTATTTACTTTGTTTTGTGTTTGACACATGTATTTGATGTGAACCTTTTTTGGGGAAATATTTTTGAGGACTTCTGTTTGGGTGTATACTTTGTGTGCATTGCCTGAATATGAATAATTTCTTTCATGTATATGTCATATTGTAGCCAACAGGGTTTTCCAGAACCCAAATGTTTCCACAATACAATTGTTTGTTTGTTTGGTTTAACAAAGCCTTGCAGTTACTTCATTGTTAACCTGTTGTTCCAAAATTGATGTTGATAGTCCAGTTATTGTTACTGTTATGTGATACAGTGAGTTATTGTTACTGTTATGTGATACAGTGAGTCATTGTACTGTTTTTATCTAACAGTGGCTGTTTTTCCTCTGTCAATGTAATCCAGTTGTTGCGTCTAACATGGGTTGTTGTCCCTCTGTTGTATAATACTGTGGATGTGCATGACAGTGGATACTTGTCATTGTTTATATATATGTGGGAGATTAAATGTGGGGCGGGGCACTTACACATAGACACACCCTCTGGGTAGAGTGATTAGTACTCGGGTGTCTGTGGTAGAACTTCCCGGATCTCCCAGCCTTCTATGGGAAACATTTCTTTTATGTTAGTGTTGAACTTGCACCCTTTTCTGCCTTGTTCAATACTTGGGGGTTACGAGCCAATATATTAATTCCTATAGAGGGCGTGTTTGGGTTTTAGACCCCATTCATACTGAATACCCCTAGCGAAACTTGTCCTTATTCTAATTTATTATATTTATCACCCTACAGTTATATACCACGCATGTAGGTAAATACATGGATTCATTAACTACAGTTTCGCAACAGTGGTACGTACATATAACACAGCTTTATTACAGTTGTATTTACATATTAAAAAACATTAATTGCATATCCTTTACAGGACGTAGCAGTTGTCCCCAGCATTTTTGCCTGTCCGTGATCTCTTGACAAGTTTACGTTCAGTACTTTGCCATTGCTTTCTGAACGACCGGCACTCATACCATTTCATTAAAAAAAAAAAAAAAAAAACGTAAAGCGGTTTGTTGACAAATCGCCCACACTGTGTTTCGAACGCGGGTATGTGGGTTTACGAACTGCGTCCGTAACCCTTTATATACATATGAGTCAGCTTTATTACAGTGATACGTACATTTAACGCAGTATTGTGACAGTGGTACGTACATATAACACAGTTTTATGACAGTGGTAGGTACAAAGCAGAGCTAGAGGTAGGTATATATAACACACTTTACGACAGCGGTACGTTCATACAACACAGCTTTATGCCAGCGGTACGTACATGTAACACAGTTTTGTAATATTGTGACAAACACAGCTTTATGACTGCGGTACATACATTTGATCTGCTTCACGATAGTGGTACGTACATACAACACAGCTTTGTGACACTTTATTGTGCATGTAACAAAGAAAACAATAATACCGCGTTTACTAAACTACTGTTTAACGTTGCCACATAGAATAACTTCTGGGGTATTGCCTCTTATGTTCTGAAATATGATTCTTCGAACAATTCCCCCCCCCCCCCACCCCTACCCCCAATCTGAGTGTATCCGAGTGTTATCAGAGTGTAAAAATAACGGAGATGTTTCTCACGCACACGTCCCCTCAGTGTTAGCCAAACCAAAGGCTATCAGTTACCGCTCATATTGTTTAAATCTTCTTGCTACGGAGAGAACTGTCCTGATTTCAGTAAACCACATCAACGGTTCTCAAACTGGTTAGTGTAAGAGGGGTCTCGTGTGGGGCTGGAATCTTACAGACAATCAAACATTTGTTTTCTATATTGTGAATACAAAATGATGTGTTGGGGGTGGGGTGGAGTATAGCAATGCCTTATAATTCCCGGGACACTATTAGAATGACAATATTATGCACAAATTCTCTTCATGGGAGGTTAGAAAAAAAGAACCTGTGGTGCTATTTACAGATGCAAAATCAGTACTCGAGGCGCTCCTGTCTGGGAAATTGCCAGTACTAAGGACACTACTTTCTGAACTTAGCAGTCAGCATAAGGTCACCATACAGTGGACACCATCCCACTGTGGAGTACCCGGAAATGACAGAGCTGATCAATTGGCTAAGGAAGGAGCCAAAGAAGAACAGCCTGATGTGCCCATTACATACCACCAAAAGAAAAGAATGATCAAATCAGTCAGAAAGCCACCAAAACCTGCTCAAGATGACTACCACGTTATGGATAGACCAGAACAAGTCATTATTCTGCGCCTCAGAACAGGGCACAATAGATTACGCAACACATGTATACAAAATTCAAGATTGGTGAAACAGCCATGTGCACATGTGGATTGGCGTCGCAGACAGCAGAGCACATACTCCAAGACTGCCCAAAATATAACATATCTAGGCAAACCTTCTGGCCTAGAGAGACGACAGTGGAAGATAAAATCATATGGACCGCTGTGTGAACTGAAAAAGACAGTTCAATTCATACAAGAGACAGCATTGCAGTTATAGACATATTTCAAGCGAACGAAGAAGAAGAAGAAGAAGAAGAAGAAGAAGAAGAAGAAGAAGAAGAAGAAGAAGAAGAAGAAGAAGAAGAAGAAGAAGAAGAAGAAGAAGAAGAAGAAGAAGAAGAAGAAGAAGAAGAAGAAGAAGAAGAAGAAGAAGAAGAAGAAGAAGAAGAAGAAGAAGAAGAAGAAGAAGAAGAAGAAGAAGAAGAAGAAGAAGAAGAAGAAGAAGAAGAAGAAGAAGAAGAAGAAGAAGAAGAAGAAGAAGAAGAAGAAGAAGAAGAAGAAGAAGAAGAAGACGAAGAAGACGAAGAAGAAGAAGAAGAAGAAGAAGACGAAGAAGACGAAGAAGACGAAGAAGACGAAGAAGAAGAAGAAGAAGAAGAAGAAGAAGAAGAAGAAGAAGAAGAAGAAGAAGAAGAAGAAGAAGAAGAAGAAGAAGAAGAAGAAGAAGAAGAAGAAGAAGAAGAAGAAGAAGAAGAAGAAGAAGAAGAAGAAGAAGAAGAAGAAGAAGAAGAAGAAGAAGAAGAAGAAGAAGAAGAAGAAGAAGAAGAAGAAGAAGAAGAAGAAGAAGAAGAAGAAGAAGAAGAAGAAGAAGAAGAAGAAGAAGAAGAAGAAGAAGAAGAAGAAGAAGAAGAAGAAGAAGAAGAAGAAGAAGAAGAAGAAGAAGAAGAAGAAGAAGAAGAAGAAGAAGAAGAAGAAGAAGAAGAAGAAGAAGAAGAAGAAGAAGAAGAAGAAGAAGAAGAAGAAGAAGAAGAAGAAGAAGAAGAAGAAGAAGAAGAAGAAGAAGAAGAAGAAGAAGAAGAAGAAGAAGAAGAAGAAGAAGAAGAAGAAGAAGAAGAAGAAGAAGAAGAAGAAGAAGAAGAAGAAGAAGAAGAAGAAGAAGAAGAAGAAGAAGAAGAAGAAGAAGAAGCAGAAGAAGAAGAAGAAGAAGAAGAAGAAGAAGAAGAAGAAGAAGAAGAAGAAGAAGAAGAAGAAGAAGAAGAAGAAGAAGAAGAAGAAGAAGAAGAAGAAGAAGAAGAAGAAGAAGAAGAAGAAGAAGAAGAAGAAGAAGAAGAAGAAGAAGAAGAAGAAGAAGAAGAAGAAGAAGAAGAAGAAGAAGAAGAAGAAGAAGAAGAAGAAGAAGAAGAAGAAGAAGAAGAAGAAGAAGAAGAAGAAGAAGAAGAAGAAGAAGAAGAAGAAGAAGAAGAAGAAGAAGAAAATAAATTTCTGCATATTACACATGACCAATTTTAACATATGGCTGGGAATCTCGAGAAATTATAAGATAGTAAACAAGCCACACACAAAATTATGTTGAGACCTCAACGATGAGCTTTTTAGGCAAGTGCTGAAAGTGCATGATATCCCAAATTAGCAATTTAACTATTATAAATTAGACCAACACACAAAGACAACTTATCACAGGCATCTAAACAATTAGTGGTCATTTCTGGTCATATAATGAAAAGTGAAAATAGCGACAATTGCTAAGCTGTATGGGAAGAGAGATAGCTGGAGACAAAGAGGGAAGAATTTTGACAAGTCTTCCACATGGCACGGAAAGGTGTCAACACACGATCTGATACATTCTGTTGGAGGTAGAGAAATGTGGAGAAGCCTGATCGTCCACTCCAGTTGGCAAGAAACTTGATGCTGATGATTGGTATAAATAAGATAATAATTGGGGTTTATTTTTTTAATGAAAATCTTTCTGTTACATTAATGGACATTTAGTGCGAGTGAATTTTCTTCCCAATAAATAACCTGCCTTAGATTGAGTAAAATTATTATCAATATCAAATCTGGCGTAATGTGAGTACATTTCTTCTCGGTACAAAATGTGGCTTAGTGTGAGTAAAATATTTATCAATATTAAAAATGGTGTAATGGAAGTAAAATTCTTATGAAATATTAAAATGGCGTTGAGTAAGTTCAATACTTCTCATTAACAAATCTGTGCAAAATTAGTAAATTTCGCAACGTTAACAAATCTGGTGTATGGTAATGTTTATGTGTTTTTCTTTTTAAAAAAAAAAAAATGTAGTGTTTTTTTGTTGTTTTTTTTTTTTTTTTTGGCATATCCTTTACAGGACATCGCTGTCAACAGCAGCATCTTTCAGCTGTCTGTTGATTTCTTGGCAAGATTACGCTCAGTAGATTGCGATTGCTTTCTGAGCGGCCGGCTCAGTATCAAGTCACCAGCGGGGGTCGAACCGCTCCCAGTTCTCTCCCGCTACGAGACTCTGCGTGATAAACGGGTTACGGAGAAAGTGTTGTAACCCCTCAGCCAGAGAGACCGGCAAATGTAGTGTAGAGTTAGTAAATTTCTTGTCCAAAGCAAACATGGTGTAGTTTAAGAAATTTGCGGGTGAAAGTGCTTTCAGGGGAACGCCGCTTGAGAACTGCTGTAGTCAACTAACATAATTCTAGACTCTCCGAGGGAATTGTCGGCGGGGTTGCCAGATTGACTTTTTTTTACTCCAAATTCCTGAAATTTAGCTTTTTCAGAGTGGCTGGCGTCAGATAATTTGTTTTCCTTTTTTATTTGCGAAGCCTTTTTTTAAACACTCTAAATTTAGATTTGTTCTTTTTACGGAAGTGGTTTTGATGTCAGAAATACTTCTCTGGTTTTAATAAAGTGGGACGAACTACAGGTTTATTTCACTACTGCTTCCCTAACTCAATCAAAGTTTAATATACCATTCAAAGCAACACGGTTAAAGGATATATCAGACTACAAACACCCACTTTTACTTTGAGTATGTTACACCTGCGGCGTATTCTTCTTCTTCCTCTTCTTCTTCTTCTTCTTCTTCTTCTTCTTCTTCTTCTTCTTCTTCTTCTTCTTCTTCTTCTTCTTCTATCGTACTGCTTTTGTCGTGAGGCGTTGCAAAGAGTATTATTGTGTGATAGAGTAGGATTAAATATTGCAAGTAAATATTAGGCAGCCATACTCATGAGCCACAAAGAAACAGACGGGGACCAGCGATGATAACAATGTGTGTCCCAGTAAACTACAGATAGGACAACAGTTATCAGGGTGATCAGGTGTAATGGAAAACGATAGTTAAATCTCACCCTAGGCCAGAAGTAGAAATCTCGACAGGGACCAGTAGTTAGTGGCTATACTATCCAAATACTGTGAGTATTTTGTGCGAGAATTATTGACAGTTGTTGCCTATAATGATACATGCTTGTGTATGATGACAGTAGGAAAACTGAGAAATGTTTGAACGATACCAGACATCAGCAACGTACATGGGAAGGCGGACACGGCAGATAGCCGGCCTAGTGTAGAGCTAATGTGTAGGGCGATTCAGTAATAAACATTAGGTTTGACTGGAACACACATGAGTTCATGTTATCTATTGTGCACAGCGTCAATGAACAGCTACGTACTTATTGTTCAACAAAGTGCTGTTGGTATTATTTAAGATGCCATGATAGTCGACTCAGAACCGAGCCAAATGAAGAGAGGACCCAATACTTGTGCTAATAAATAGAGTACTTAGAGGAGGGTCAGCGGAGTTACTACGTGGCAACTGTTGCTGTGAAGTTGGAACTGCGACTAACTGACTAACTAAAGAGTAGACAGGGTAATTTTCTATATTTCCCTTGTCTTGCTACTTGCAGTAACGTCAGATTTGATTTCTTCATTGTCTCTTCTACTCAGTCTACCTAACTCTTCCTACAGTCTTGAATGGCTGTCCCAGTTCAATCGCTAGGCGTCTTTACTCACTCCAGAAACGGTCTATGAGTTTAATTTATAGTAAACGCCTAACTGAAAATCATAGTCAACATAAACCTCTTCAGTTACTATCATTCCGCAAACGCCTAATTTGTAATAAGGCCAAACTAATTCAGAAAATACTACATCTAAATGCCCCAAACTACATTACGCTATTGTTTAAATATAATTATAGATACAGTAAACAACTAAATATATTACACATGCCGACGAGTAGGATAGACTTATACAAAACAAGCTTAACGTGCCCCACAGCTCAGATGTGGAACAATCTTCCACAAGAAATTAAAGACATCATCATTCCCTATACATATAATCGCAAATTATTCGAACACTATCTCGATACGGATTACCTACAATCTTAATAATAATAATAATAATAATAATGATAATAATAATAATAATAATAATAATACCCTAGTATAACAGCCAGTCCCCTTTTGGTAGACCAGTATATTCCCCGAGGCTAATAACAATTGCCACATCATTAATTAATATTAGTGAGTCGTGTAGTATTGATATTTGCATGTCCGCCATGCCTTTATAATGCATATCTTTTAGATGGTTGTTGTTGTGAGTTAGTCTCGAATGATGTGTGGATGAAATAATGTATGAAAGAGAGTAATAGAAGGGCAGAATGTTAGACGAGCCTGTGTGTCAAATTCTTAACCTTTTGAAAATAAAGTCTGTTCGTTCGTTCGTTCGTTCCCTTTAGCTCGTCGTCTCGCCTTGTTCCTCGATGTTCTCATGTACAACGTTATAACCGCTAGTTGATCTTGTTAAATTCTAGATATGTATCGGAACCATTAAATACTTTCGTGTCCTATAAAGTCAGTAATCTGTGATATCCCTACACTTGTTCTTAGTTGCTTTATGTAATGTTTCATGCCCTTTGTTGAGAATGTCGTGGCCAGAGACGAATGTTAGGAATATCATGGAAAGAGAAGAAAATTTAGAATGTCGTAGAGAGAGAAGAATGTTGAGAAAGTCGTGGGCAGAGAAGAATGTTGGAAATATCTTAGAAAGAGAAGGAAATTGAGAATGTCGTAGAGAGAGAAACTGTTGAGAATGTCGCGGGTAGAGAAGAATGTTGGGAATATCGTAGAAAGAGAAGAAAACTTAGAATTTCGTAGAGAGAGAAGAATGTTGAGAATGCCGTGGACAGATAAGAATGTTGAAAATGTCGTGGACAGAGAAGAATGTTGAAAATGTTGAGGACAGAGAAGAATGTTGTGAATAGAGACGAATGTTGAGAATGTCGTAGACAGAGAAGGAAACAAAAGCCGAAGAAATGGGGGATGAGGGTGTTACAACATCAGTCATCATATCGATTTAGAAAGAAAACATGAAATGAACGTCGTAAACGAAAATAACAAGTGAGGTCAGCGCTAGTCCTAAACTCCCCGTGTGCTGATACATAGAGAGTGGGCTAAACTCCTACACCGGTCAGTTGGACTAAAATGTTGAATTCGCATCGTCCTTGACTTGGGGACTAAATTGCAAGCACCTTAGAAGACGGAGTGGATTCACCTGACGGCGAGGGACACTGGTCATAGGGAAAGCTAATCCACATCTAAAGATCAGTTCAGTGTGCTAGAAGTAGTAGCACATCCATGGGCTAGGCTTGAATTCAAAGCAAACGAGCGTAAAAACAAAAACGTAAACGAAAAAAAAAAAATTAAGAGTTCGAATAACAAGTTTAGCGTTCTTTGGAAATATGCTAGGCAAGAGAAGCCAAGGAAGACAGAGAAAGATCACGTGGAATGTTTCAACTGCTGGGCAATGATAATATAAGCCCAACAATTTTCATCGAAATGTCATATATGCATAGAGGTTTAGAGTTTGGTGGTCGCCGTTGTCTCCTCAAAGCCAGGCCCAAAAATACGATGATTACAGTTTCATAGCAGAATGCAGTAATTGTCTGCAGCCGAGCAACGGTAATAAGGTGCATCTAGAACTATTGAAAATGTCAAAAATTGTCAATATTTGTATTAGAAGGCATTCAGAGTCCGGGGACTCATGGGAATCGTCGATTGAGCTCAGCTCAGTTCAAAACGAAATAAAATTCAGCCTCGTTCAACCTGCCTCTTCTACATTGGCTACAATTGGGATCCTTTTTTTATTTTTTTTTTGGTGAGTTTTATCTTCGCTCTATTTTTGCTCGTTGGAGCTACGGAGTTCGTGCTTTGTATGATGCTCTCAGCAGATGGCTTTCCGTTCTGTCGAGATAGTCCGGGCCAGATGAGGTGAAACCCGGTGCAGTGAAATTAACTTTCTCGACTTTAGTACTTTTAATTTCAGTATTCAAAGTCTAGCTTCATGAAGACTTTCCTTGATGTAAGTATGTTAATTTTTGTTAAACATAACAAGCACATTTGAGAGTAAATGCATCTGATTTCAAGAAAGTCCGGAATTCCAGTTGGTATCGGACTCTATGGATGTGGCAAATAAACAGTCAAGTATATTAATGACACATGAGTCCCAGTGGCAAAGTGGTCAAGCCCTCTGACTCGGGCTCCGAAGGTTGTGGGTTCGATTCAGGGCCGCGTCCTTTGGTTCACGAGTACATTTTTTCTGAGACTCATGGGGGTCGTCACTGGAGCTACGGAGTTCATGCTTTGTGCATGTCCACGCTGTGGAAAGAAACGGAGCCATATGAGACAAAAACCCGGTGCAATGAAGTCGATCCATCGACTTTTAAGCGACTTTAATGAAATACAAATACAGCTTTACAGAAGATACGGAGATACCTATAAAGGACTTTGCAATCAGTATTAGCATGAATTGGCTGTTTCTAGTTTATTGGCAATGTTACGTTCAGTAGTCTGCCATTGCCTTCTGAACGGTCGACGCTCATTTTAGTCAAGAAACATTTATAAACTACACAAATGAGTATCGAAGACACAAAAACAGATGCCGAAGCACAACCAAATATGTTTGCAGCTGTGGATGTTATTAGAAGAGAAAATTGCAATTCATAGTTGCAACTGACAGGATTATTCTACCAGGAGATCCAGGTCGGCGGAGAGACATTACACTAGACAGTGAGCTATCATTTATATATAACTAGTGATTGGGTGAGTGTGTGTATGTGCGCTTGCACTGTGTGTATGCGTGTGTGCGTATGTGCGTGCGTGCGTGTGTGTGCGTATGTGCGTGTGTGCGCGTGCGTGTGTGTGTGTGCGTGTGTGTATGTACGTGCGTGCGCGTGTGTGTATGTGCGTGCGCGTGCGCGCGTGTGTGTGTGTGGTGTTTGTGTGTGTGTTTGTGTGTGTGTGTGAGAGAGAGAGAGAGACAGACAGACAGACAGACAGACAGACAGACAGACAGACAGACGCCAAGAAATTTGTTTTTAATGGCAAAGTAATCTTCAAACGAAGTACAGTGTACATTAGCGGAACCCACACAAACGTGTAAACATTAAACGTAAACAAGCAATCGTACTCGTATTTATCCTTGGGGAATACAAACACTGTAAACAAATAATCACGCGAGTATGTCTCGCCCAATGTACTCAAACAATACACACATGTCTATCATTTAATGTAGACACGTGTACACTATCGTGTCTATAGTTCCGCGTCTACAAAACACACTGATGTCTATCATATATGTAGACAAACAAGAACACTCAAATTTATCACTCTGTGTATACTGTAGTTCTGTGTACACAACCACACTCGTGTCCATAGCTCTGTGTACACAACCACACTCGTGTCCATAGCTCTGTGTACACAACCACACTCGTGACTATAGCTCTGTGTACACAAAGAATCTTATACCTATAGTTCTGTGTACACAAAAACACTTTCGTCTATAGTTCTGTGTACACAAAAACACTTTCGTCTATAGTTCTGTGTACACAAATACATTGACGTCTATGACGCTCTGCAGAGCTCGCGCCTACCTCAGAGTTAACGCAAACACACAACATCCACTGCATAGTGAAATTAGGAAGGTGAAGGGCAGCAGGTTAAAAAGAGGACGGTCGTGGATGGGTCAAGCCAAAGACATTCTTTAACATGTGTGTTCACTTGAGGACTTAGAACCTGGCGAGGAGTGGGTACAAGTGCCAACAGATTTCTGCACATCCTTTTCAGTTTGCATCCAGCTAGACAGAAAATGCAGACAAGAAAACCCGGCAGCTGTGGAGGCGGACGTACAAGCGTTGATTTTTGAGAATTCGCTAGACGATGATGCTGTCATTTACACAGATGGGTCGGTCGCCCGACATGTGAGAAGCTCATGGGCCTTTAGGGCTCAGGCCGGAGGGAGAATTGTGAAGGAGGACTCTGGTGCTTTTGCTGAGATCACAAGTAGCCTGACTATGGAAGTCATGGCAGTAAGTAAAGCAATAACATGGCTCGAGACACAGACATTCAATAGGGCATGTTTCCTTAGCGACTCAATGAACATGCTCAAGAGGATGGGTGGATCCGAAGAGAATGGTTGCTGTCTTTGGAGCGGTCTCGGCTGGCAAAAATTAGTTTCATCTTCGTGCCAGGGCATGCGGGAGTACAAGGGAATGAGCGGGCTGACAAGCTCGCAGATAACGCTACTGTGGAGGGCGGACGCGCCATGGACCAGGCTACATTCTGAATGCTCTACGAGAAGTAAGACTTTTGCGAGAACCAAGTGATGACTGTGAATCTACAACCATGGCCAGACTGCGAGAGCAGCAAATTAAAAGAGGGGTGGCCAAACAAGAACACTACGCAGGAAGAAAAAGAAGACTGATAAACCAACACAGAACTGGTGTCGTTAGCCGCTACACGCTGTGGGATTTGCTGAGGGGATCCGAGCACTTATGGACTGAATGGTTCGATGTGCAATGAGGATGATCTGTCGACTAACTAACTAACTAACTAACTAACTAACTAACTACCTGATGTTTATAGTTATGTGTACACAAACAAACTTATAACTATAGTTATGTGTACACAAAACACTTTCGTCTATAGTTATGTGTACACAAATACACTGACGTCTATAGTTCTGTGTACACAAATACACTGACGTCTATAGTTATGTGCCCACAAACAAACTTATAACTATAGTTAGGTGTACACAAATACACTGACGTCTATAGTTCTGTGTACACAAATACATTGACGTCTATAGCTCTGTGTACACAAACACACCCATATCTATAATTCTGTGTACACAAGCACACTGACGTCTATATTTCTGTATACACAAACACACCCATACATATAGTTCTGTGAACACAAACACACCCATACATATAGTTCTCTGTACCCAAACACACCCATACATATAGTTATGTGTACACTGTCGTGTCCTCCTTTAAAGTGTCGTCCCTGGAGTGAAGAGAGTCGACACCCACATTATAATATTTTGTTCCTCTCACTATTCTGGAGAATCCACCAGCTTCCGTCCAACACACTCCACCAGCCTATGGACACCTTTTCCTATCACTCTCTCACTGTCGTACTATGCCCCCCTTCTCATACTTCCCCAACGCAACATACTCAACAACTCTTGCTTCTAAAAATTAATAAAGAGTAATTTATTAAAATAAAAGTGTAACGTATATGAGACGTGTATGTGAAGAAAATGTGTGACGTGTTCTATAAAGTGTGTAGACTCTGTCTCTCAGACATCAACTCAGTCAGCTGATCACAGCAAAGATAGACCACAGCACGTTACGTCAGAACAAGTACGTCTCACCCGTTGCCGAAACCATCTTGCCGGATACTGCTTTGCCTCTGTAGACCTCTGGTAATCCAATTTCATGAACATCCGAAATAGACACCGGTGGTATTAAGAGTTAATCAGGGACCGGTTGCACTCTACACAATGTCCGTTCCTAATGTTCCTAAACAAACTGCACAAGTCTTTTGCAGTGTGTACGCAGTTAGTTAGTTAGTTAGTCGACAGATCATCCTCGTTGCACATCGAACCATTCAGTCCATAAGTGCTAATTTCTAATGTTAATTGTTGCTGTACTAACACTATGTACTCTTAGCCGGTTCTCGGTTCGTTACTACTGTCTAATGCTGTGTGGTGCATCAGTATGCATCACTCTCTTTGATGAATCAATTTCCTTCTAGCGTAAGTTACGTTCTGTATGCAACTCTAGTGACTCTTGAACTGGTGTTCTTCCTAATGGGTTTTTTAATTCTTTCCCAAAACTTGTAGAGTTTCCTTGGATCTGGTAGGGAACCTTAAATGGCACTCCTGCAGTCCTATAAATCATATCTACATCTGCCATATAGGCACGTGTAAAATTAAGTCACCAATTAACACACGGTAGATATTATTTCCACTGGCACTGCAGTGCCCTGCACTCTGTCTAGAGCATTATTCAAGTCCCCCCTAGTTGATCTCAACTCGAGTTTATATGGCAAACTACCAAAGTTGTCCACGTGACGTTATCCTTTACTCCCCCACACAGGTGGCACAGTGGCAAATCATCCCCTGTCAAGAACTATTTTCCTGGCTTAAATCCTGTCAAAGTTGTCAGTAATTGCCTAGATTCTCAAAACAAGCCAGCTAGTTTCTGTAAACTCCCAGCAAAGAGTTTCGATACCAAGCTGCCAATCATCTTGATGTTCCGGAAACCAAGAATTGACAGATGCACTGTTTTCCGTACTAGGTACTTCCGTTTTACATCTGCCCCTGTGATCTCACGGCTTCCATCTGCATTCAAATGTTGACAAACTTGTCACTCTTCTGTTCCGTGGTGACAATCCCAGCAGCCATTTCCGTCTGATGTCCGGCAGTATAGATGACAAACGGAACCATTCCATATCCTTCTCCCTCACCACCAAATGTGTTTATGGGCTGACACGATGTAACCTGTACAACTGTGTTTACTCTGTTAGTACAAATAGATGTCGCTGGTCGATCGTCCGCTTAATCCGAAAATCCTCTATAATAATCAACCGGATAAACACACGGTTTCATTTTGTGACATAGGCCCCCTCCTAAGAGAGTAGTCCATCTCACTCTTCTCCACCGTGAGTTTAATCCAGATGATTCATTCTTCTTCCTCAGGAGCTGGGTGTCTTGACAAGAAATCCGCTCCAACATTTTCCTTCCCAGGAATGTACTCTACTGTGAAATTATACGGTTGAAGTAACAACGACCACCGCATCAAACGTGCGTTGAGCTTCTGAGAAGTAGCCAGGAACATCAGGGGCTGATGATCTGACTGGACCCGAAACTTAACTCCATACAAATATGGCTGAAATTTTTGCACTGCCCATACGAGGGACAAGCATTCTCTCTCGACGGTTGAATAATTCCTATCCGCCTGTAGAAGTTTCTTACTTGCGTATGCCACAGGTTTCAAAACCGAAGCATCGTCTTTTCCTTCCTGTAACAAAGCAGCTCCAATTCCAATCGCACTCGCATCTGTTCTCAACACAAATGGTTTGGAAAGGTCAGGAAGCTGTAATACAGGTTTGCTGACCAAGGCCTCCTTTAACTGACTATAGGCATTCTCACATTCTGGTGTCCAAATGATTTGGTCCGGGAATCCCTTTTTCAAGGTTTCCGTCAACGGAGCTCCCAGTTCAGTGAAATGTGGGATAAATTTGTGGTAGAACCCACACAACGAGAGAAAAGATCGCACATCCTTCTTCGTTTGTGGCCTTGGTGCATTTCTGATTTTCTCCAGGTTCTTCTCTTCTGGAACAATGTGTCCTGGAGTGATGGTGTGACCTAGAAATTCCAGAGTTTGGTAACCAATCATGCACTTGGTTGGACGAGCAGTAAGCCCTGCTTCCTTGAGTCTATTAAACACTCTCTCCAAGGATTGTAAGTGGTCATCCAAGCTGTCACTGGAAATCAGAATATCATCCATGAATGAGATGATGGACGGATCCTGTAACGGATCTAGTAAAGTCCTCATCATGCGTGTAAACACACTAGGTGCATTGCTGAGTCCAAAGGGCATGACCTTGAATTCGTAGTGTCCACTGGGTGTACTGAAAGCTAACAGTGGTCGAATCTCCGGTTTGACTGGTATCTGATAGTACCCCCGACTCAGATCCACCTTCAAAAAGTACCGAGCCTTATGGAGCCTAGCGAATAACTGAGTTGGATTCGGCAAAGGTTCCACCTGAAACTGGGTATGACTGTTCAGCAGTCGGTAATCTATACACAACCTGTGTTCTCCACTTGGTTTGCGTAACAAAACTACCCCCGCATTGTATGGGGATGTGGATGGTGCAATCACATCATCCTCCAGCAATTTGTGTATTTCCTCCTCCAGGGCCTTTTCTTTAGAGAATGGCACTGGGTAAACCTTTTGGCGAACAGGTTCCTGTGTGGTCAAAGTCATCTCGAACTCCACCAACCTCGTTCGTCCTGGTTTATCAGTCAGTATCTCCTTATGAGACTTGAGAACCTGGGTTATCCTTTCCCTCTCCTGGGAGGTCAGATCAGGGTTCACTTTCACATCCCTATAGGTTTCCTGGTGTACCAAGGGATATTCCCTGCCCTCGCTGGTTCCCACTTCCGTCTCCACTGCAACTGCCATGGCCATGAGGTGAGCTGCCTTGTCTCCGGGTCTCTCTTCGTATTTCCGCAAGAGATTGATATGGAAAATCTTCGACTTTCCCCGGATCCGGATCTGATAGTTGGTTCTGGATATCACCCTTTCCACGGGAAATGGTCCTTGCCAACCTATCTCCAGTTTGTTGTTTCCCGTTGGGAGTAGCAACAAGACTTTATCTCCTACCTCTAGAGATCTTTCTTTAGACCTACGGTTGTAGTAAGCCGCATGTCTTTTCCTGGCCTTTTTCAAGTTTTGATTTGCCAGAGTCCATCCCTTATGGAGTTTTTCTTTCAGTTCCTCCACGTATTGATAGGATGAGATCACTTCTTCTGACGTCCCCTCTTCAGTCCAACTCCTCAACATGGCTTCCAACGGTCCTTTGATTGGACGACCAAACAGCAACGTAGCGGGTGGTAGTCCTGTTGAGCCATGAGGAACTTCCCGATAGGCAAAGAGTGCGGCTGGGATATATTCATCCCACCTATCAGGTTTTTCCTGCGCTAGTTTCCTGAGCATTGTCATCAACGTGCCGTTGAAACGCTCTACTTGTCCATTGGCTTGAGGGTGGTAAGGGCTGGTATGTATGTGGTTAGAGTGAAACACCCTAAATACCTCCTCCATGAGTTTTCCACAAAACTGAGATCCATTGTCCGTCAGAATTTGATCCGGAAAGCCTAATCTGGTAAAGGCCTCCATCAGTGCGTCCGCCACTCTTTTCGAGTCAATCGTGGTCAACGGTATGGCTTCACCCCACATTGTACAGCAATCCACCATTGTGAGTATATACATGTTCCTCTTCCTAGTCCTGGGAAGTGGACCCACGATATCGATGGCTACCCTCTCGAAAGGAGAGTTCATGATGGGCATCTCACCCAACACCACCGGTGCTGTCCAGTGTTTCGGTGCCACCCTCTGGCACTCAGGGCATGACTTCACATACCGACGCACATCATCTGTCATTCCCGGCCAATAGTAGTGGCAGGAAATCCGCTGCATGGTGGCGGCAATACCCATGTGTCCACTAAAGGAGATGGTATGCCCCATATGAAGAATCTGGGACCTGTGAGCTTTCGGGACGACCAACTGACCGTATAGGTTGTCTCCCCTTCCTGATCTCCTGTAGAGTATCCTATTCTTCATGTAGTACTGCCCCCGTCCTGGTGGATCAGCACTTTTCTGCAGCTTTTTGTAGCAAGGACGTAAAGTATCATCCTCACTCTGGGCAGTTCGTAGCTCCCCCGGCATTGGGTTAGTCACAATTGCGTCTGCCTCTTCCGTTTTCGTCTGAGAGCGAGTCTGCATTGCTCCCATATGGATTGGCTCCCTGGGCATTCCCAGAAAGACATACCGACAACCTAGGATGACTGGAAAAATGGGATCGGTCAATACAGCGGCCTTGATGGTGCCGGTGACGTACCTTGACCGAATCTCCACATTAGCAATAGGCAACTTCATGGGTACAGCACTTTTCTGTGCAGGCTGTATATCCAATGTTTCACCTGTGAATTGTTCTGGATGTACCAGATCCGCAGAAATCACGGCCTCCCCGTCCAGTCCTGTGTCGTATAAACACTCCACTTGACGACCGTTAACCTCTACCAATTCCACTACCGGTGGTTTTTCCTGGTCTGGAGTCTCTTCCTCGGCCTCGACCTGTTCGGTGGGCTCCACCTTAGGTTTCCCTGAGCACACGACGAATTGAGTGTCTCCTGACTTTCCCCTGCAGTCAATAGCATTGTGCGTGTTTGACTTGCATTGGTTGCACCATTTCCCTGTCCTAGATTTTCTATTGTCGGACTTGAATGAGCTCTCCTGGTGGCGAGCTTCCTTGTTGACCTTGGCATTTTCCCTGACAACCTCCTTGGAAGTCACTTGACATGCTGCGAAGTGAGGGTTCTTAGCCTTCGATTTGCAGTCCCTCGTATTGTGAGAGGGTGACTTACAAATTGAACACCACTTCTCCGACCACGGTCGTTTAGGTGTAGAGCTTGAAGTGCTCTTGCTTCCCTCCTTCTTCTTCTCTGAACTATCCTCTGATTTTTGCACATAAGGTTCCCACTTTTTTGTTCCTGAGTTTTTGGTTTTCTTCTTGTCATGTTTCTCTTGACTTTTGGTGTTGGTGGAAAGGTTTTCCCCTGCCTCCCCATGTACCTCGACGAACCGTTCTGCTAATTTAGTCACGAGGTCAATACGTTCTGCTCCTTGTTCTCCCAGAAACGTCCTGAGAGGTTTAGACATTTGCTTCTTCAGCTGGTCGACCACCATGAGCTCTTCCAGACTCTCATAGTCATGTGCGAACCCAGCCAAATCCATCCACTTATGGAGATAAGATTTTAGACGCAAACTGTAGGCGGCAAACAACTCCCCCGGTTCTCGTTTCGCTGCTCGAAATTTTTTCCGGTAGGTATGTGACGTAACCTCGAATCGTTTCAGCAGAGCCGTCTTTAACTCATCATAATTGTTCTCATGTCCTGGTGGCAGGCGAGTATAAACCTCGTATCCCGTCCCGCGTAATCCCTGGGATAGCTTAAGATTCCATTTGTTACGCTCCAAACCCATAGCAACAACCCATAGCAACTGACATAGCCTCGAAGCGTTGAAGGTACTGGTCAATCTTCTCTTTGTCCTCCTCGTAGACCGCCAAAGGAAACTTCATGGCATGGTACCCATGTCCACCTACTGGTGTTGAGCCTGGGATGGAGGAACTTCCAACTGCTCCCTCAGTTTCTCCATTAGATTGACTCTTCAACTCGAGTTCCCTCATCCGGTACTCGTGCTCCCTTTTCTGTGCTTCCTGTTCAGCTTCTAATTTCCTAGCTGCTTGTTCAGCTTCAAATTTCCTAGCTGCTTGCTCAGCTTCCAATTTCCTAGCTGCTTGCTCAGCTTCCAATTTCTTAGTTGCTTGCTCAGCTTCCAATTTCTTAGCTGCTTGCTCAGCTTCCAATTTCTTAGCTGCTTGCTCAGCTTCCAATTTCTTAGCTGCTTGCTCAGCTTCCAATTTCTTAGCTGCTTGTTCAAACTCCATCCTTCTCAATTCCAGCTCGGCCTTTCGATCTTCCCTTTCTGCTTGACGATACTCTCTCTCCACTTCCTGTATGTAATCCGTTAGAGCAGAACCCCCCAATCCCATTTCTTCTCCATTTGCCTTTAATTCTAACGTGGTTAGTTTAGGGGTGGCCATTATACAGAGAGGTAAGCTAGCAGGTCTAGTACAATATAACTGCAAATTACTATACAGATATATGAACAAGTACTATAAATCTAGATATACCACACACAGCACATTCACTCAGTGACAAGAGTAGAATCAGGACCACAGACCTATGCAGACGTGTGAAGTGTGAACAGGTAAGATATTAGTCCTAACCCCTATCCACATTCACTCTAGCTGGATTCTCCAAAATGATATCTCCCTCTTATAACTAGGGATCCCGTGTCAAAAGACCCCGTTGTCAGAAGATCCCACTGCCAAAGGTTC
>OY992890.1:65566962-65596962 GCA_963921405.1 Cepaea hortensis | reverse complement strand
TGTGCCATGACACAAGATTGTCGAGAATTTTCTCACACTGACTTCTTCTATCTCTCTTTTCATAAATTGTTTCGGTTGTTACAACATGTTGTCCGTCTGAAATAAATGACAAAGTACTGAACGCAAAAATTTCAGAATGTCAGAAAATGTTGGAGTTGAATGCGACGTCCGGTAAAGGACATGTAACTAACGTAACAGGTAGATGAAGTTGACATTGCTACCAGGCCAATAAATCGTGACAATGCACCAGGGCATGTCAATATTCCTTTACACATTTATGAAGCACCGGATTAACTTGGCATGACATATCCACACAAACTGATAGATGAAAAATGCTATCAATAAAATGAATTATGGCAATGCACTAGGGCTTGACAATATTCATATATAAATCTATAAAGTACTTGGAGAACTTGGCATAGAGGAAATAAGAGTCGCAGACAAAGACATCTGGCGTGAGGCGAGATGCTTCAAAATATCTGCGGATCGATCTTCATCACTATAATTAAGGAACCAGGAACAACTGAATGTAAATTATACGGAGCAATCAGTTTCATGAATCATGTCACCAAAATACTCTTTTGTATTATGCTGCTTAACGTTTGTGGCTATCCTTTACATGATGCTGCAGTCAACCTAAGCTTTTATTGGCTGTTTGTGATTTACAAGACAATTATATGTTCAGTAGTTTCTTCTTCTTCTTCTTCGGCGTTCCGAGCCATTGAGGTTCTTTGCTGCAGATACAATCCGTCTCCATTCGTCTCTCTGGTTGACCTTCTCTTGCCAGTCGTTGATTCCAAGTGCTTGTAGGTCTGTATATATATATTATCTCTCCACCGTCTTCTTGGTCTACCTCAGTAGTTTACCAATGTTTTTGAAAGGCCGACGCCTCATACCATCTAAATTTCCAATATCCGTCGCCTGATTTCGAACCCTTGACTCTGTATGTCAGGGAATGTTGGGTGATTTGTCTCACGACACATAAGACGTGTCTATTCTAACATCCTTAGGCACGAACACTAGATGGGAAAGAGTGTATTGAGAATGATGGGAATCTCGGTAGTGCAGTGGGTAGCACAATTGACAACCTGTCCAGTGGCCGTGTGTTCACATCTCCTTCGAGCCGGGAATTTGTTGCATTGACATGGGATACCAGGTCGACCCAACTAATCATGGTGATGATGACACTGATGATGATACGGATAATAATGATGATGATGATGATACTGATGATGATGATGATGATGATGATGATACTGATGATGATGATGATGATGATGATGATGATGATGATGATGATGATGATGATGATGATGACGATTATGATGATGATGATGATGATGATGATGATGATGATGATGATGATGATGATGATGATGATGGTGGTGATGATGATGATGATGATGATGGTGATACTGATTATGGTGATACTGATTATGGTGATACTGATGATATATGAAAATTGAATCAGCCCACTGTAACACGCAACCTGTAACAGATCAGCTATAAAACGCAAACGTGAACAGACCAACTATGCTACACCAACTAGTTAGTTAGTTATCAGTTGGGGTATCTTCGTTGCACTCCGGACATGTCCATAGGTGCTCAGATCCTCCCCCCAGCACATGCATCAGCGTCCGGTGGCTAATAGTGCCAGTTCTGTGTTTGTTGACGAGGCGCTTTGTTTTCCCGATGTACCTCTCGCGTCTGGCTGTGCCGATTCTTACTCCCAGGTCTTTCATCCTGGAAAGCGATGTGGAATCACTGGCGTCAAAATCCTCTGTTCTCGCCATATCTTTAAGGGCGTTAATAACATCGGCACGATCCATGGGCTGGCCATCTACAGGGGTGCAGAGCCAGCCAATTTATCAGCTCGTTCATTTCCCTCGACTCCCGCATGTCCCGGGACGAAGATGAAGGTGACTTTGCGGACAACGGACTTCCGCAGCGACTCAGTCCACTGTCTACGTACAGATCCAGCTTCGACCTTCTGAATCATGCTCATTGAATCACTTAGTACACACACGTTGGTATAATGCTGTGATTCCAGCCATATGAAAGCCTGTGTAACTGCCATCACCTCCATCGTCATGCTGCTCGTGGTCATAGAGTGGGCACCACTGGATTCTTGAACGGTTCGGCCCGCTGAACGGGCTGTAAATGCCCACGCACTTCTCTGCTGCTTTACAACAGATCCATCTGTATAGATGAGCACTTCGGGGCTATCTGAGTGATCATAGATGAGCGCGTTAACCTCTACATTGACAGCGGCAGGGTTCTGCTCTCTGCACCGTCTGTCGAGTGTGATAATGCAGGAGAAGGTACACTTAAAAGCTGGAGGCACCGGCACCCATTCCTTGCCGGGGTTGATACTGGTAAGACTGCAGACCTGTCCGACGACATCTTCCGCCCGACCCATCCATGATTTGCCCCTCTTTAGCCTGTCACCCTTTTCTCTGAATACAGCGTCATGCAGAGGGTGCTGCTCATCTGCACTTATTTTTAAGTATGCACGAGCTCTCCAGATCTTGATCCTGTGTTCCATTGTCGGGAAGTCAAGGAGGTATCTCATTGCTACACAGCTGGTGTCTCTCGTGCAGCCCAAAATGATGCACATGGCTTCGTTTTGTACCTTTTCAAGTCTTCCAATCTGTATAGGGCTGACAGTGAGGATGGCCAGGGCATACTCGATGCGTGAAAGCACAAGTCCTTGGAACAGAAGTAATAGCAGTCTTTGCTCGATATTGGCAGTCGCCATGACTCTCATTGCTGCCAAACCTTTCGAGCCTTCGTTATGACATAATCGACATGATCTCTGAAGGACAGGCTACGATCAGTAAAAGACCAGCTGTAATAATCCTATTGTAACAGATCGGCTGCAAAATACCAACTTTAATAGAACTACTATACCACACTAACTGTAACACATCAACTGTAACAAATCATATTGTAACAGATTGGCTGTAAATACCAACTTTAATAGATCTTCTCACGATGTTCTTTATAATAACTGAGTGAGATGGTCGTTGTCTAGGTTACCCTGCTCCTTGTATGTCATTACAGAGTGTCAGTTGAGCTAGCCTCCTGTCTCATAATACAACTCACCCCCGCATTGCACATCCACCAGTCATTAAACAAGATTGAGTTGGCGCACATAATCCTTTAATGCAGAAAGAACACGGACAAACGGAACATAATTCTATATCCAGAAACAATATAATCCATAGAATATATATATATATATATCCTCCTCATAACTTAACCAGCACACATCACTGCCTTCTCAAGGCCTTCTTAATCTCCAATTTACAAGACAGTTATCCAGCTACTATCCACGGCTGGACCTCACACAATACAACCCACTTTGGGTTCAGGCCTCCATTAACTATCCAACTGTCAAGAGGTAACGTTAGACTCTCTCCACAATATGATTTCATGCACTACAATGCATCAACGTTCACCTCAAGATCTATCTTGGCTCTAGGGTACCATGACTCTCTGCGATCATGAGTGGCTTGCGCCGACATTACTACACAGCATATATAACAGCTTCACCATGCATTCCAAGAACCAATCAACAAATGTGAGGTAGAGCGAACTATGGTATAATTACACATAGGTGACATCAGCTAACGGATCCGAATGAGTATGCGCATCCAGTCTTCAGACTTTCGCGCATTACAAGCACTCCCGTCCTTCCTTCACTAATCGTCTCCCCATCCCACTGTTAATGTTAGGAATCACGCTGGCTGTCTGCTATCATATTAATGTCTACATGATCATCTCCTACCTTACTCGTACCCGACTGGTAACCACTGTCGATTAGCCAACGTCTATGGCGCGATCATGATTCGGCCAGCACGCCTCAACATGCAACTCCAACGAACACCAGCGATCAGTCAAGCCCGGACGATCTCCGTTGAATGGCAATACACAACCCGATCTACTCCCTGCAAATATCGAAGACTGGCCGCCGCGTCCTGGCTGGACTTCTGTGACTGGGGTTAGAACACTTCCTCTCACTTCGCAAGCTGGACCCCAAAACTAATGCTTAAGCCGTTATGGCGTTAGGTGACGTCCTCGCATGACGTCTCAATCGCGTTCAATGTTGGTGTCACAATGTTCACCATTTGTGACACCCGTTATCTTCTTCATTGATGCGCTAACTCATCCATTCCCTGCATCACTGTCATTTACTACATGACAGCTTTGCCCCCTCTACAATGAAAATGATCGTTAGACCATTTTTTTATGTTATCTTGACATGCAGGGAAATGATGTCCACGACGTAAATTACCCCCTATTGTGATAGACAACGCATTCACCGTCCTTGGACCTCAGTTTGTCAACATGAACCAATCTAGATCGTGGGATATTGAACACCGGACTAAAATACAAGTCCCGAACACCGCCACCTCTACATTCTATAAATGATCCCTGAGATGTTATCGCGTTAACATGCCCGACTACTTGTAACTAAACTAAGGCTCAAACACCGCCAGTTCATATACTAAGATCTGTTATCGCGTATATATGTTGACACCTTAAAACTACTAACAGTCTCTATATCCCCGAGTTCTGTCAGTTAAATAAAAACACCATCCAGTGTTGCATACCCAACGATCACATGATCCGTAGTCTACAACTTATTGTCCCTGACGTGAATACATATATCTCCACAACTGCATGTCGACCTGGTACACCCTCATTTCTTTTCGCTATAGCATAGGGAAAACTATTCTCAATATAACTGTGTTATATAACTATAGTGTGTTGTTCATTTGTTATATGTATTTATGTATCCTATAATGTGTAATGTTTACTATATGTTTGTGTCTATTAATTTTCTTTCATTCCTTTCTCTTCCTTCATCCATCGTGAAAATGATATGTATGATGATCAATAGTTAACACAGCACATCCTACTGACCTTACGAACTACAACACATCAATGTCTGGATAATTAAAATAACAAATATCAATCCTCATAATAATTATAAAAACAAAATATATAAACATAACATTAAAACAATAAACATATTCATTTATGAAACCTGTATATCCCTTAAGATATACTTAATTAATTTGCTCGAAGATCCGCACAGACTCTGTCCTCGAGTTTATGTCCTCTATTAAAAATTCCAATATAATGAATTTTCATATACTAACACAATTAAAATCATCTACAAACCACCGCCGATACTACCATATTGGCTTGTGACAGAATGAAACCACACACATTGGTTATGCCACGTGAAACTTTTCACATGTTCCTCATATTCACTTGTGACAGAATGAAGCCACACGCATCGGTTATGCCACGTGAAACCTGTTTCTCTGAAATAATAATAACAACAAGTGACTAAGTTACGTCTATACTTTCTTTAAAAAAAAAAATTATATATTTATCTGTGGTATTTCAGCCTTAGCCACAGTCATCATACCGTAATGTTACACTAAAAAAAAATAAAACAGAAACCATACATATATATATATTTATATATACATAAAACTTTCATAGTTTATTTATAGTCTACTGAGTAGATCAGCTAGATTATTTTATGTTCTAAAACTTGAATTCCTAAAATGCAAATTCAGTTTTATTTGGCTCTATCGTAAAATCAAACATCCGAATGCGACAAAACAAACCATCTGTCTAGGAATGTACGATGATGTACTATTTCAGTATTATGGCTGATACGTTTGTGATGTCCTTAAATAATAAATGTAGAATGATAACGGATACTTCTGAAAACAAAAAGAAGGTATAAGAATTCCTATAAACAGAAAGGCGCTACTGGTGGGGTCATGTGTACAGAATCCTCCGCCATCTCAGATATGATCTATAAAACTATATAAATTTCGCCATGCTCACTATTACTAAGTCTATTTGAGCATAGGTTTTAGATAAAGATAATCGCTCATAAAAAAAAATATGATTGTTAATACGAACAAGACAATGATACGAATACAGTACACTCCACTTATAACAATATTTATGATGACAATACAATCACAATGACGCTACATGTTTTATTTAAGGTTAGTGAAATTCATTTTGAGATGACCAAGAATTTCTTCCTAACAGATATTTAGCCAATTTCTGACCAGAATTCACCAATGATAGAGTAATTTTATAGCGTTTGTGTGATTCGTATACCTTTCTCCCAGAGTGCACGACAAGATGTAATATTTTCCTACAATCTTGTGGAAGAATGTACACGATAGACAGTAAACCAGTACCATCCACCACCACACCATTATTTGCTGCGAGAATGATCTTAGAACTGATCATTGAATGTGCTTCCTGCAAAGGAATTTCAGATTCGCCAACAGGTGCCGTTCGGCGGACTGTTCGAATACATTGTACATAATCATCATATATACCTATAACATGGCTCAGTTTCCGGCGTATAACATATTGCAACATCTTAATCAAACTCCCTGTAGCCTTAGCTATACATTTTATTACTTTGTTTGTTATGATAGATAGCAAGAAAATCAACCAGAAGAAAGTATCGACCAAATCAAATGAAGTATCTGTTTTTATACATATCTTCTTCGGATCACCAGACGGAACTGTCACTGATATGCCATATGTCCGTGGTTTTCTATCCACCTGTATGATGTCATGTTGCAGCCTTATAGCTGCGGCTTGAACTGTCCTACTATCTTTAGGTTCCACCATAACTGGATGTGACATGTGTGTGTTTGAAACCAGATTCACATGAGGTAATTGATTCTCTTTATGTATTTGTGTGTTTGCAACAATATGCTTCCTTTCCCATTCTGTTATGTCCTCACGCGAAACATCACATAATTCAGGGATGTTTCCAATAAAGACATCTACAAATGGGTCGGGCAGCGCAGCTACCTTTATTTTCCTAGAAAAATATGGGCAGTTTATATCAGCCCAGGCAACTGGAAACTTTTCTCTTCTACCTCCAAAAGTTCTACAGGTCACATGTTCTCCAGTATAGTCGGTTTCATTAATCAGCTTTGTATGTACCCCAACTATACTCGACCCGGAATCGCGTACTAAGCTACATTTCTTTCCATTCACTATGGCGTGTTGTACGACCAGTGATCCATTGGTAATTTGGACCGCATTAGCCTCCTGCACGTGTATTTTATGACCGCACGTTAAGTTGCCCTCTTTGTGAAAGGTCTTGCATGTATCACACGTTGGGTCGATGGGAGAGTATTCTACTTCTACCGTATTTGCATGACTAGTCTCGTCCGAGTCACTGTCACTACTAGATGTCAGCATCCCTATGTTTGCTTCTTTATACAGTTGTCTTAAAGGACAAGATACAAACATATGTCCAAAACTTTTACATTTAAAGCATTGTGTTTGTCTTTGATAGGTGTTAAATCTGTCTCTATTTCTAAGTGCTAATTTCTTTATGTAACTGTTAAACTGCGGATGTTTGTCACACATTTGATTTGAGCCGTGGGTAAAACCACAGTATTCACAAGTTGTCCACACACCCTTTTTCTCGTGTTTAACATAAGGTTGATACTTTGGTTGTTGTTGTTTTTCCCTCCTTTGATGTTGTCCACCAGACTGTTGTTGTGTTTTGTATTCCTGCATCCTTGATTTATGAGGGAATCTATCACATGCGTTTGTTTCTACCAATGGGGAAAAACTATTATTAAATATGTCTTTATGGGCGTCGAAGAAAGACTCTCCCTTCTCATCCATCTGCTGTATACTCGAACATTTCTGTTCAATAAGAAAGGTAGACATAGATGGAGGAACCGCCGAAATCAGTCTGTCTCTAACAATCAAGTCTCGTAGCTTCTTGTAGTCATCGGTAACATTGGCTGAACGAGCCCATTTATCGAATGTTAATTGAGTCAAAGAGGAGAAGTCAAGGAACGTCTGTCCTGCTTTAGGACTAAGATTTTTGAATGATGCACGAAGGCCAAATTCATCAAGACAAAAATGAGACAGCAGTCTCTTACGAATGTATGAGTAATCACTACGTAACTCATCTGGAATTAGTTCTACAACTTGCAAAGGTTCACCACTTAAGTGCCTATGTAGCAAAACTGCCCATTCGGTCTCTGCAACTCCATAGTGTCTTAAGATTAGTTCAAAATTAGTTAGCCATGCAGAGACGGAATCGGAGTTGGAGTATGTTTTTATCACCCCATTATATTTCTTAATGGCATCTGTGGATTGTGCCTCCACTTTGTTTCTAGCAATCTGTTCATTCTTGTCCTTCTCGTATTGTTTCATTTTGAAGTTATTCTCCAATTCTTTTTCCTTCAGAAGCTTTTCTGTATTCAATTTCTCAAGATTAAAAGCCATCTCTTTTTCTCTTAATTGTGCCTCTCTATCTAGTTTTTCCTTATCTGCAGCGATTTGCAATGCCATCCTTTCTTTATCTGCTGCAATTTGAGCTGCAATTCTGTCATTTTCTGCGGCTATCCTCTCTTTATCTGCTGCAATTTGAGCTGCAATTCTGTCATTTTCTGCGGCTATCCTCTCTTTATCTGCTGCAATTTGAGCTGCAATTCTGTCATTTTCCATAGCCATTTTTTCCTTCTCAAATACTCTTTGTCTCTCTTGTTCATCTAGTCGATCCTTTTCCAATTGTCTAATCGCAACTCTTTCGTTCCTTTCGTGAGCTTGAAAATCTGTAAATTGTTTCTCCGACCACGATATAAGATCTGCTCCTGTCAAACCTGCATCTTTCCCAATTGCAACAAAATCCTGTAATGATGACATGTCTTTATGTTTCTATAATACTCAATAATAATGATGAAAGCGCGAAATGAAGACCAGAAAAAAATAATTTACCAAACTATAGACATGGCTTATAAGTATTACAATCGACAGATAAAATCGAAGAAAGTTGAAAGAAATAATTAATAAATTACAATTAGATACATTAATAACGAAAAATGACAAATAATTTTATAATAGACACGACCTATAACTCAGCAGTTACAGTATAGACAGAGTTAAAGTTCTTTAGATTCTAGCATTATGTAACAACTCAATAATGCACCGCTCATAAGATCTCACAAGACAAAATAGCATAAAATTGTGTATCACGCTTATGACGTCATCACACTTATGATAATACAGACAAAATAAATGCGTGCAAAATCACAGTATTCTGACCATAACCAATTACTGACAAACCACAAACAAATAGAATACTTAGCTCAAGAATAAGTAAACCTTTTCCAACAGTCCGACAGTAGAACAATCCCCTCGATTTGATAACTAATTTTGTTCGATGTTACTCCGTAAGCGCGACTCTGATGAGTTTATATGTACGTTCCTGAAATCCTGGGTCTGCGTACCTTCCTAAATGACATTCCTGTGTCCATTTGTTGTACTTCGGCGTTAATTCATCAAGTTTCTGTGTATGTTTAACATATTGAACTGTCGTAGGTTAAACAAATTACGATAATAACACTCTAGGCACGATGCCTGTGATCAGCCTTAGAAGGAGCCTGACTGATGTGAGTGTTATTTGCTACTCAATGTAGCTATCAGGTTTAGCACTATTTTGTAATGCTTTGTCGATCTGCACTAAGATAACCACTGCGTTGATACAGCCTCAGCTAGGCGTTGATTATTCCGTACACCTGAATAGCACTGGAAAAGCCAAAATTCGATTTCTGTAGAACATATGTCCCTGTGACGAAATGTTGTTGGTATATTCGACACAATCAACCAGAGCAGGTGACCCAATGAAGATCCGATAATCACTGACTTTGCAGATCTTAATATCAATCAGTTATTAAAAATCCTCCGTATCAAGTGCGTCTCCTAAGTGCTCTTAGAATGAGTATAATACCCTGCGAGCAAATGTTCTCTATCTGGGCCAACAATCAGAGCGATAATGTCAATATGCGGCCTCAGATAATCGAGTATCACACAGATGTCCTCTCCAGCATCAAGAAAACGGTTTCCAACTGACACTGCCAGTGCGGTTAATCTGTGACACGATGACAAGACAATTGAACAAACGAGGATGCGCCATTTGATCACCAGCAATTGATCGGCATGATCCTTACATATACGGATAAGTTGCGTGTTCGTGAATGTGTTTCTTTATTAGGCTGAAAATATGCCCGCCCCAATGTCATTCACAGATTTGCAACCGTCGTCTCCCACCATTTTTATTCAGTCGAACAAGGTAAAATCCACTGATTGTGTCTCTGTACGGTATCTGTACTATCTATTATTGTCCTTGACTCACTGCCCACTTCTTTGGTTCATATTTCATCAGATGATGTCTACATGTCAAAACCCATGGTTCAAATCTCTTCGGACGATGCTCCCATGTCAAGAGGTAGAGTTAGACTCTCTCCACAATACGATTTCATGCGCTACAATGCATCAATGTTCACCTCAAGATCTATCTTGGCTCTAGGGTACCATGACTCTCTGCGACCATGAGTGGCTTGCGCCGACATTACTACACAGCATATATAACAGCTTCACCATGCATTCCAAGAACCAATCAACAAATGTGAGGTAGAGCGAACTATGGTATAATTACACATAGGTGACATCAGCTAACGGATCCAAGTGAGTATGCGCATCCAGTCTTCAGACTTTCGCGCATTACAAGCACTCCCGTCCTTCCTTCACTAATCGTCTCCCCATCCCACTGTTAATGTTAGGAATCAAGCTGGCTGTCTGCTATCATATTAATGCCTATATGATCATCTCCTACCTTTATTCGTACCCGACTGGTAACCACTGTCGATTAGCCAACGTCTATGGCGCGATCATGATTCGGCCAGCACGCCTCAACATGCAACTCCAACGAACACCAGCGATCAGTCAAGCCCGGACGATCTCCGTTGAATGGCAATACACAACCCGATCTACTCCCTGCAAATATCGAAGACTGGCCGCCGCGTCCTGGCTGGACTTCTGTGACTGGGGTTAGAACACTTCCTCTCACTTCGCAAGCTGGACCCCAAAACTAATGCTTAAGCCGTTATGGCGTTAGGTGACGTCCTCGCATGACGTCTCAATCGCGTTCAATGTTGGTGTCACAATGTTCACCATTTGTGACACCCGTTATCTTCTTCATTGATGCGCTAACTCATCCATTCCCTGCATCACTGTCATTTACTACATGACACCAACCCCCACTGGGTTTTAGGCCTGCATTAAAAAACTAGGAGAACAACACAGGACGGAGATATCTCTCTAACTCCGCTCCTCTCCTTAGACTCCCGATCAGCTCGGAGTCAAACCCTCAACTCTCCAAAAGCGATCCGACCCGCAGTCGGTCTCAGCCCCAAATGCCCTCAAGTCTCCTGACTTCACACAAAACTAAACTGTCTCTCACCCCATCCCCCTGGGGATTTGCATCCACCCTCACCATTATTTCTCATGTCTGGTTGTTTTTCTCGTAGCCCGGCTACAGGTCACTCACCTCAATGTCAATGACCCAGGCATATGTCAGATCTACTCTACCACACCAACTGTAACAAATCAGCTGTAACATATCATATTGTAACAGATCGGCTGTAGAGTACCAACTTTAATAGATCTACTCTACCACGCCAACTGTAAAATAAATCAGCTGTAATAAAGTGGCTGTAACAAATCAGTTGTTACAGGACAGCTGTGGCGAAGTGGTGAAGACGTCTGCTTCGTGTTTTGAAGGTCGCCGGTTCCTTCTTGGACTCCGTCGTCGTTTACAGCAAGAATGCATTTTTTCCGGAGCCAGATGAGGGTCATCGCTGTAGCTACGGAGTTTGTGTTTTATACAATGCTCTCAGCTAGTAGTTTGCCGTTCTGACGACAGAGACTGAGCCAGACAAGGTAAAACCGGGTGCAATTAATCGAGCTTCTCGACTTTAGTACTTTAGTCTGACTGTGTGCATAACACATAATGTAACCGATGTGCTGTAACTCAAAATGCATCAGATCAGCTGACATAACCAAACTTTAAGAGATCAGTAACATGCCAGATCGGCTGAAAAGAACGTGTTTCCGTGGCGAAGATGTTACGGACGCGATTCTTAATCCCGTATACCCGGGTTCGAAACACAGAGGTGCTGGTTTTTTTTTTTAGAAAAAGATATAGGTTCCGGTCGTTCAAAAAGTAATGGCAAATTACTGAACGTAAACTTGTTCAGGATTCACGAACAGCCTAAATGCATGGGTTGACTGCTACGTCCTGTCAATGGCGTGCTACTAAATTTATTTTTAAGTACAACAAAACAATGCAAAAGATGACCTGCAACAAATCAACTATAATCGGTCAGCTACAATACACCAAATGTTACTACAGATCGGCAGTAACACGCCAAATGAATCAGCCCACCTATACACAGTACACATCAAATGTAACAGATCAGCTGTAAATCATCAACATTAACAGACCAACTATAACACACCAGCTGTAGAAGATCAGCTGTAAGAAATCAATTGTAACAGAGCGGTTGTGACAGACAGCAACTGTATTGATTATGTCAAACATTAGAGACAGCCCGGGGATATTTGACAAGGTTATAGCTAATCGTTGAGCTGTCCAAGGAGACACAGTTAATGCTATTGTCGCGTTTAGAAACAATGTTCTCGAGCCGGAGGGTGAACGGCCTCTGCTGGATCTATGTAGAGTGACATGGCACAATCAATCAAATGTATCGCTAATCCACCACAATGTTATGTGTGGGTCTGAAGAGAGTTGCCCTTTAAGCTTCCATACTTGTGTCACTCGAGCGTCGTTTCTGATTGATGATTTATCTCATGACATATTAAACGTGTCTATTCCACCACTCTTGGGTGTGAGCACTTGGTAGGAAAGAAAGAGCGAGAGGCACGGAGAGAAGACGAGCCGCGGCAGTGCAGTGGCTAGAACCAGTGACTGTCGATTCAATGGTCAAATGTTCGCATCTCCTTCGAGCCAGGAATTTGTTTTCATTTATCTGGACTACCAGGCAGACACAACCGATGATATTGATGATGACAATGTTGATGATGAAGACGATTATGTTTATGACAATGATGATGATGCATGAAAATAGTCATATCATTAGACAATAGCATGCAATGTTAGAATAAATCAGCATCTTTATATAATAAATTGTGATGAATGGATTCAAGCTTGATGTATATTTGTCACCGTCTACCTGTGGGAATCATTAATGGTACAATCCGGTCTACCATTCGTGTTAGTTAATGTTTATGCCCGTAACGCGTGTGTGGATTCCCAGTTGTGGCAGTGCTTAAGTGACATAGTAGGTCATGAAAAAATGCCACTTTCTGTGGCGATTTCAACGCTAAAGGCAGATCATGGGGAAACATTTCCTGCAACACACAGGGGGAGGGGCTCGAGACTGTACTTGAAACCATTGACCTGGTGTGTACCAACAGTGGCTGTGTCACCAGGACAGCTAGCCGCCCAGGTGATGAGAACAGTGCTATTGATCTGGCGTTGGTTTCTCCTTCACTCACTACAGTGTGTAGATGGGGTGTCCTAGGGTACCACGGCAGCGACCACCACCCTTGCAGCATATTGGTGGAGAAAGGCAGAACCAGGCAGCACAAGTCAACGGTCAAGACTTTCCAGTATTACAGTACAGCGCAAGATGTGGTGAGTAAAATAAGACGCGACAAGGGCAGAAAGATTCAGGGCAGGAAAAACAGCTGGGAGTAGCCACCTTGGTGGAATTTTGAGGTGGAGAAGGCCTGGATAGATGAGCGTAGTGCTGTAAGGAAATGGCAAAACGCCAAGAAGAACAGAGTTGCCCATCCTGGTCCCTGCATTCACTTAGAAAGAGAGATGCACACAAAAGTAAGCTATTTCAAAAAACTGGTTAAGGTGGTTAAGGGTGAAAAATGGGCAGATGTATGTCAAAGAGTAAGCACAGACAAGTCACTGAAATTGTCCTGGCGACTACATAAAAGCATGATTGGTGTAGTCAAGAATAAGAAAATTCCTGACTTCCAAGGTGCTGACCTCATCTGGCATAGGACTGACGAGAACACGGGCAAAGCCCTCTTCGAACGCAATCTAGAGCAGAGCAACCAGACAGGCATGAGAGGCCGAAATCTTGCCAAGGAGGTCACCTCCGACAGGTGCAAGGCCCAGAACATTTCGGATCAAGACACAGTGACAGTGAAAGAAATCAAGGATGTGCTTCGACGATCAAAAAACAGCGCTCCAGGGCCAGATGGCATAAGATGTGACGACATCAATAGGTGTACCGACAGCGAGCTAGAACGAACAAAAGAAAGAACGAACAAACTTTATTTTCAATGGGTTAAGAATTGGACACGCAGGCCCGTCTAACATTCTGCCCTTCTATCACTCTCTTTCAAACATTATTTCATTCACACATCATTCAAGGCTATCAGAGAACAGCAACAATATAAAAGATATGCATTATAAAGGCATGGGCAAAATGCGAACATCAATACTATACGACTTAGTAATATTAGCTAATGGTGTAACACTTGTTATTAGCCATGTGGAATATACTGGCCTACCGAAATGGGACTGGCTGTTATACTAGGGTTTTGTTATTATTATTATTTGTATTATTAAGGGGGAAGATAATCCGTACTGAGATAGTGTTCGAATAATGTGCGATTATATGTATAGGGATTGGTGATGTCTTTGATTTCTAGTGGAAGATTGTTCCACAGCTGAGCTGCAGAGTACGTTAAGCTTGTTTTGTATAAGTCAATCCTAGGCTTTGGAATGTGTAATATATTTAATCATTTACTGTGTCTAGCATTATATTTAAACAATGGCCAAAGGTAATTTGGGGCATTCCGATGTAGGATTTTGTGAAGTTGTTTAGCCTTATTGAAAAGCAAGCGTTTGCGGAGTGGTAGTAACTGAAGGCGTTTATGCAGGCTAGGACTGTCAGATAAATGTTTGCTATAAATTAGACTCATGGCCCGTTTCTGGAGTGAGTAAAGTCGCTTGGTGCTTGAATTAGAACAACTGTCCCAGATTGTAGAGCAGTAGTCAAAATGTGTCTGTACATGAGAAGTATAGAATATTTTCCTTGTGTCCTCATCAAGGAAATTTTTTATTTTGGCGAGTTGGTAGACTATTTTCGCTGTTTGTTTAGTGAGCGCTTGAAAGTGGGAATTAATGGTTAGGTTTCTATCAATGATTAGGCCTAATATTTTGTGCTGAATTACACTTTCTACTGGTGTGACAAATTATTAGATGATTGACAGAGGACCTAGTTAGTAGTGTTCTCTGGAGATATATCTTGAATAATAATTAACAAGATAAAGGATATGATTTAGCACGTTTTGTCTAGAGGTCACTCAAATGAGCTAATCATTCCCGCAATAGCCTTTTTTGGAGAACATTTTTCTTTGGCTCAAACCCCCACTGTGAGACCACTATGTATCTACACAGAAATTTATAAAAGAAGTAAAATAGTTCACCCAAGGCCAGAGAAGATCTGAACCATTAGCGCCTGTACAACTGAGGATCCCTCTCACTGAACATAATGTTGCCAGTGTGCTGTTCGTCCGTCACATGGATCTTCTCATATATATATTTTGTCATTTTGTGATCTATATCAGTTCAATTAGTCTTTAGGACTTTAGGACTTTATTTATTTGTAGACAAACAAACTTCAACAATAACTGTACATTACATCTGTTGGACAAGACATCTACATGACAGTTTCCTGCCAAAAGTGGGACATACATTCACAAGGAATTGTTTACACCACAATTGTACAAGATAGACATCATGTGATACTTGACAACATCTATACAGGACTTTTCACAATATGTATAACCAACCACAGAACTTAAGACAGTCACCAGAGACAACACTTGACAGCAACTGCACAAGAAATTCACTGGGGACATGTACTTCAAACACTGGTTCTCTAAATACACAATTTATTGAGTTGGTGAGTAGAGTGGTGACCATAGCCTCATCTCCTGTCATGTCAACACTTCAATTATTGCATAGAAAATGCATAAAATATGTCATACATGCAGGTTGATAACCAAGATACAACACTTCTTATTTACTCCACCACCCAATAACTAATTCTCCGCTTCCTCCTCTCCAATATCTAACCACACCATCCCGTTACAGTATCGGTAACTATCATCATTTCCTGTCTCTTGGGAATTTAGGAAATCCTATCCATGGGCAACTCAGGGAAGAAACTACTGTTCTGGGTCTGTTGAATCCTTTTATCATCAGCATGGATGTTGGACTAGCTCAAGTTAGCAGCTTCCCCAGAATAAGCTTCATGGCAGATTCATTCCTCTTGAAGACAAGATTTGGTATGATGATATGGTACTGCATCTCACTGTTGATCAGGCTGTTAGTGAAGGCTGTCACTGGGTACTTCAATAATGACATACAGAATGCCCCATACATTGCAGCTACACACTTAGCCAGATCAACTTCCCTACTGTTCATCACATTCTTCAAGAATCACTGTGTGAGCATCAGGCTGAATATTTTCTAAGTTTTGTCTTAGATAAACAAACACTCCAAGTTACCCCACAGTTCTCCATGAATGTAGTTCATAGAACAAGATTTGATGTTAGTCTCAGTTTGACATTGGACTGACTCAAAGATCACTGTCCAGTTCACCACATTTGTAGTGCTTCAGATTGTGTCATGCTCCCATTTATGCATTCAGCTGTTGAGCTGAGAGAAAACTCTTCTTGATATTCCCACATTTTGATAGGGAGTCACATCTGGATCTAGGACTTCTGTTTAGTTGTCCCAGATGATATATGGATGGCCTCTCCACCATACTGTTCTCTGTTGACATATAAAATGGCACAACATCTCTTTACATATGTTAAAAGATAATGTTAGTATACATCAACAGACACAGATTGGGGATGGGAGGAAAAGGATGGGTGTGGTCCAAACACACCTCTCCTAGTTTGATGATGCAGTGTATTTCACTCTGATGTACTGTGGGTGATATGTGTTCCATTCACCCTTATCTGTGGTAATCACAAGACCATATGTTGAGACAGGGGTAGCTTAACACAATTACAAGCATTCATGTGGTCTAAGTTTCACCATGTTTGAACCACAGTAGACCTGGGCACAAGGAGGACCAGACACAGTACAGCAATCATTGTGACATAGCAACATAGGACAGGCATTGTGAAGGAAAATGGAAAATAGGCATTTACAACTGCAATATGCAATATGGATTAACTAATGGCATTTACCCAATTAGCAGACCAGACATCCATTCCTATGGTTGTCATGTGGGTGCATGAATGTCCTATTCCATATTCACCCACACAGCAATGCCAGACCTCACCCCCTCTCTCAGACAGACCTGACTCACAGGTACATCATCTTTATCATCATCATGTGCTCTTTCCCCACTGAGTAATTTTCATGTCTACTACCGTAGGTAACAGAAGCTCAATTGCATAGCAATGGTTCATATATGCACCAAGCACATATGGGGAAAAACATGTTTAGTCCTTGTAAATTTGCATGAGCCATACATATATTCAGCCAACTAAGACACAGGTTCACACACCTATGGTTCTCTTAGGAACTAGTTTATATGAACCATCCAACAGTAGAGGTAACAGTGTAATGCTGCAGAGAAAAATGGTATTCTCTTGAGCTTAATTTTGCCACCAGGTATCACATGAACTTAGCAATTCTGGCGTGCCATCACCGTCCTGTTTACATATGGATATTGAAGCATCTTTCCTTCCACTAGATGTGAGAGGCTATTTATTAAATCACCAACTCACTCACTCCATCATTCTCAGCGTTTTACCAAGGAACGTGTACATGTTTCATCACTCATTCCCATTCAGACTGCCATTTGTTAACTCGCACGAGAGCAAAGGTACAGTTGAGTTAAGAATGAGTCATCCTAGGCATGAAGAATGCACAAGGGGTTTTGGTTTGCGAATCTGCATGAGTGTGCCATACATTCATCAAGCATACGCAACCAGTCACAACAAGGGATTGATATGCACTTGGAGTATACAGCGTGAAAGACGTGTCAAGGTTGAAGATGCAGTGTTCAGAATTCTGGCGCACAGAAGTTAGGTTTTCCACTTTCACATTTTATTCATAAAATACTCATACATTCTTCTCATTCGTTTATCAGGCACAACTACAACATTAAAGTATGTTTTAAAGTGGTACCTGCTGTCCAGAGAACAATATATTATTGAATCTTTAAGGGCATTGTTGGGTCATCACATCACACTAGCGACCGCTCCTGGTGAAATCCCCGCTCAAACTAATTAGATTTTAAAATATGGCCCAGGAATAGCGTGGGCTCATTACTTATGAACCAATCAAAAGACAAGTGCATACCGCCGCCTCCCCCAACTCGTTCCAGAACATTCGATCTAAGAATAGCCCTTATATTTGGGATGGTCCCCGTTAAGACTTAAAGTATCTTTATGAAATGTGTCGGACTGGGAATGAGGAATTCTGTTCCATCATGCTACATGGCCCCTCTCTTAAATCTTTCATAGGAATGACAGATGATTTTTCAGAAATCCACAGTTCCCAGATCCCTCAAGTGGGTTTTGTCAATTACTCCCTGTCTCCCTTTACCCTACTAGAGTAGTACATTTGGAACTCAGTGATTTTCTCCTAAAAAAACATCTGCCCCAACATTGCATCTGTTGATAAATTTGGTGGCAAACGCAAAGACCATGAAGTTAGCCCTGCATTATGTTCCTTTAAGTCACTGGGAGCATCAGGAGTCCTGACTCCACTCATCTGTGAACTGCTCTTCTATTTACCTCTGACAGTGTTCCACTGCTGACATCCTTTGCTATATTTCCTGTTTGTGATAAATGATCTCTCTGAGTCACACCATTTCGTAATGTATGAATGTTCCATAGAGATTCATTATGTGAAGTAATGGCCTTGCAATTAAGCCAACTTCTAGATGACGTTTAGAGAGAATGGTTGCATTCCATGGATCTCTCAACAATTCATCTTATCAGAACTTCATTCTTCCCTTCTTCCCGGAGAATGATAATCCTGTGAGAGTATATTTAACTGAACACTTTCTCCAACAGTAATCTTGGCATTTGGAACTGGGTTAAAATTTTTGATCATCACCGGAGCAATGACAATCACTTCCGGGTGAACTGTATAGCAGACGCTGCAAAACTTAAGACTAAAATCTCTACTAGTGCAGATTTGGTTAGCGTTGGACACAGGGTCTACCTTTCCAATAAGTCTCTTGTGTTTGCAAATGGTAGCAATTTCCCATTATATTTCCTTGACTTATTTCAGTAGTCCTACCATAGATTTAGAGGTGCTTGTCGGTTGAGATTCTCTCATTCCGTTATGCCTCTATTTTGATGTGTTGTGAGAAGTGACAGCATTTTCTCTCCTTAGTTGCTCTATTTTCTAAGGTAGCAACTGAATTAGTAGATGCAGTTAGACTAACATCTACTACTACTAATATAGAAGTCCAGGTGGAACTTCCAACTAGTTGTCTTCAGCCATGCTTTAGCGAAGTGCTTTTGAGTGGCTGGAGTACCGTTCTTTCTCTCCCACATGAGCAAAACGTTTACTATTGGCGAATATAAGGCGTTTCTTCTCATCCATAGAGAAGTCCGTCATTATCACAGCCACCGTTGAAGGGGTGTGATTATGTGGGTTACTTCCTATATCCCAATATTGACTGGAATTTTTGGAAGCAATTTTACTGACTTTGAGGATAGGACTGGCCAGGTCTTGTGAATACACCTCGCATCTCAGTATTAATATAAGATTCCACATGCTAAATGCATTGTTCTTATTATATAAAGAGTCGACTGCTGGAGTGCAGGGATCTTTATCTTGAAAGGAGTCAGCTGTTTGAAACTGATCTTTCGTTAGTCCACTTTCGCAGACATTGCGTATAGAGTGTCAGCTGCTGGAGTTGCAGTGAGCTCTACCATATAAGAGTTAACTGTTTGGAGACAGTAATCCTTATTACATTCCTACCTTCTTCCGGCAGAAAAGTCTTCCCATTGAGAATGAAAAAGGGGAATGACATCAGTTGTACTCAACTTTGTCCGTCCTTTAATCTCCACCATTTTAAAGGCAGAAACGCTTTCTCAACTGAGGATGAATTGACGGCCGACGTCGGAGACGGATCCTGTTTTATCTCTTCATAAAATTTTTCAGGTTGTCCACGTTATGCTCCTAGTCGTATGATATGCCAATGACATCAGGTTGGTTATCCATCGTTTCCTGGACACATAATTTGCGTATGCTCTCCACTTCCATATAAATGGCTAGGGGTCCAGTTATTTTGATGGCCTTCCTGGAGATTCAATGAGTTCACTCCTGGCGACATGGATCCTAGTACACCAGAGAGATTACACCATCGAACAATAGACCAATGTCTTATAGACACCAGACTGTGGTCGGTTTTATATGACCGCCCATGACATCAGGTAGAATCTTCCCTTCCTCTCGTCCATTACGTATCAGGTACGCTTAATAATACCACTCCTTCAGAAATGGCAAGTGACGGAGTTGATAAGGATGTTTTCTCCTGGAGATTTCAATTGCGCTCACTTTCTCAGCAGCTTGATCAGGGCTACTGACAAGATTACACAACTGAAGAATAAACCCAGATGTCGAATCGACACTGGACATTAGCCGGTACGAATACTGACTATCACCGAGAGAGATTGTCAGTGAGGTGTCTTAATGGTTGCCCAAATTTTCCATCAGGGTTCACACTCTCTACTCTCAGTGTTGCAAGCATGTTATGGGGAGAAGAGAATATAATGAGTTGTTATCTTATGTGATGTGGTGACATTAAAAATGTTGTAGTTACAACAATATTTCCCCTCTCTCACCCATGCCAGCAATTAATTTTGAGATGGAGTAGGCCCCATATTCATTTACTGGATCAAGTGTCCTAATTTCAGGGACAAAAAATGAATTGTTCCCTGTACTAGCTGTCTCAGTTATATTTAAAATAATTTGTGTTCTCTGGTGTTTCAGGTACCTTAATTTTTGGATACATATATTGAACAACCAGCATGCACAAAATTATACAACAATATTGACAAGCTAATAAATCATATCATTCTGAGAAAAACAAATATCATGGATACAAGCAATTATGTTGACCCATAAGATATTTATACATCATTTTCAGTCTGCTACATTGAATCCTAACTGATATATTAAAACAGTGATACATGCAATATTATCACTATTAATGAAATCAAACCTTCTAGAGATTTATTGTGGGTTTACATGTCTGGACAGTTGCCCTCATATAAGAGACAGGGTCCATTAAACAACACCATAAAACCTTCAAGAATTGGGTCTGATTTGCGAGAGGTCACCCCGGATTTTAATACCAACATAGAGATCCCAAAAGTGAGTCTTATGCAGGGTATGCCCAAGGTTTGTATCCTGACATCAGGGCAACAGGTATGTGAGCCCCTAGCAGGTTATTACCAGGGTTTAAATCCGAGACGAGTGTTCTTTTTCCCAGGGTTTATATCCCGAAAAGAGCAAACCCAGTTATGTGACCAGGTTTTCCCAGGGTTTATATCCCGGAAAGAGCCTACCAGTTATGTGACAAATTATTAGATGATTGACAGAGGACCTAGTTAGTAGTGTTCTCTGGAGATATATCTTGAATAATAATTAACAAGATAAAGGATATGATTTAGCACGTTTTGTCTAGAGGTCACTCAAATGAGCTAATCATTCCCGCAATAGCCTTTTTTGGAGAACATTTTTCTTTGGCTCAAACCCCCACTGTGAGACCACTATGTATCTACACAGAAATTTATAAAAGAAGTAAAATAGTTCACCCAAGGCCAGAGAAGATCTGAACCATTAGCGCCTGTACAACTGAGGATCCCTCTCACTCAACATAATGTTGCCAGTGTGCTGTTCGTCCGTCACATGGATCTTCTCATATATATATTTTGTCATTTTGTGACCTATATCAGTTCAATTAGTCTTTAGGAATTTAGGACTTTATTTATTTGTAGACAAACAAACTTCAACAATAACTGTACATTACATCTGTTGGACAAGACATCTACATGACAGTTTCCTGCCAAAAGTGGGACATACATTCACAAGGAATTGTTTACACCACAATTGTACAAGACAGACATCATGTGATGCTTGACAACATCTATACAGGACTTTTCACAATATGTATAACCAACCACAGCACTTAAGACAGTCACCAGAGACAACACTTGACAGCAACTGTACAAGAAATTCACTGGGGACATGTACTTCAAACACTGGTTCTCTAAATACACAATTTATTGAGTTGGTGAGTAGAGTGGTGACCATTGCCTCATCTCTTGTCATGTCAACACTTCAATTATTGCATAGAAAATGCATAAAATATGTCATACATGCAGGTTGATAACCAAGATACAACACTTCTTATTTACTTCACCACCCAATAACTAATTCTCCGCTTCCTCCTCTCCAATATCTAACCACACCATCCCGTTACAGTATCGGTAACTATCATCATTTCCTGTCTCTTGGGAATTTAGGAAATCCTATCCATGGGCAACTCAGGAAGAAACTACTGTTCTGGGTCTGTTGAATCCTTTTATCATCAGCATGGATGTTGGACTAGCTCCAGTTAGCAGCTTCCCCAGAATAAGCTTCATGGCAGATTCATTCCTCTTGAAGACAAGATTTGGTATGATGATAAGGTACTGCATCTCACGGTTGATCAGGCTGTTAGTGAAGGCTGTCACTGGGTACTTCAATAATGACATACAGAATGCCCCATACATTGCAGCTACTCACTTAGCCAGATCAACTTCCCTACTGTTCATCACATTCTTCAAGAATCACTGTGTGAGCATCAGGCTGGATATTTTCTAAGTTTTGTCTTAGATAAACAAACACTCCAAGTTACCCCACAGTTCTCCATGAATGTAGTTCATAGAACAAGATTTGATGTTAGTCTCAGTTTGACATTAGACTGACTCAAAGATCACTGTCCAGTTCACCACATTTGTAGTGCTTCAGATTGTGTCATGCTCCCATTTATGCATTCAGCTGTTGAGCTGAGAGAAAACTCTTCTTGATATTCCCACATTTTGATAGGGAGTCACATCTGGATCTAGGACTTCTGTTTAGTTGTCCCAGATGATATATGGATGGCCTCTCCACCATACTGTTCTCTGTTGACATATAAAATGGCACAACATCTCTTTACATATGTTAAAAGATAATGTTAGTATACATCAACAGACACAGATTGGGGATGGGAGGAAAAGGATGGGTGTGGTCCAAACACACCTCTCCTAGTTTGATGATGCAGTGTATTTCACTCTGATGTACTGTGGGTGATATGTGTTCCATTCACCCTTATCTGTGGTAATCACAAGACCATATGTTGAGACAGGGGTAGCTTAACACAATTACAAGCATTCGTGTGGTCTAAGTTTCACCATGTTTGAACCACAGTAGACCTGGGCACAAGGAGGACCAGACACAGTACAGCAATCATTGTGACATAGCAACATGGGACAGGCATTGTGAAGGAAAATGGAAAATAGGCATTTACAACTGCAATATGCAATATGGATTAACTAATGGCATTTACCCAATTAGCAGACCAGACATCCATTCCTATGGTTGTCATGTGGGTGCATGAATGTCCTATTCCATATTCACCCACACAGCAATGCCAGACCTCACCCCCTCTCTCAGACAGACCTGACTCACAGGTACATCATCTTTATCATCATCATGTGCTCTTTCCCCACTGAGTAATTTTCATGTCTACTACCGTAGGTAACAGAAGCTCAATTGCATAGCAATGGTTCATATATGTACCAAGCACATATGGGGAAAAACATGTTTAGTCCTTGTAAATTTGCATGAGCCATACATATATTCAGCCAACTAAGACACAGGTTCACACACCTATGGTTCTCTTAGGAACTAGTTTATATGAACCATCCAACAGTAGAGGTAACAGTGTAATGCTGCAGAGAAAAATGGTATTCTCTTGAGCTTAATTTTGCCACCAGGTATCACATGAACTTAGCAATTCTGGCGTGCCATCACCGTCCTGTTTACATATGGATATTGAAGCATCTTTCCTTCCACTAGATGTGAGAGGCTATTTATTAAATCACCAACTCACTCACTCCATCATTCTCAGCGTTTTACCAAGGAACGTGTACATGTTTCATCACTCATTCCCATTCAGACTGCCATTTGTTAACTCACACGAGAGCAAAGGTACAGTTGAGTTAAGAATGAGTCATCCTAGGCATGAAGAATGCACAAGGGGTTTTGGTTTGCGAATCTGCATGAGTGTGCCATACATTCATCAAGCATACGCAACCAGTCACAACAAGGGATTGATATGCACTTGGAGTATACAGCGTGAAAGACGTGTCAAGGTTGAAGATGCAGTGTTCAGAATTCTGGCGCACAGAAGTTAGGTTTTCCACTTTCACATTTTATTCATAAAATACTCATACATTCTTCTCATTCGTTTATCAGGCACAACTACAACATTAAAGTATGTTTTAAAGTGGTACCTGCTGTCCAGAGAACAATATATTATTGAATCTTTAAGGGCATTGTTGGGTCATCACATCACACTAGCGACCGCTCCTGGTGAAATCCCCGCTCAAACTAATTAGATTTTAAAATATGGCCCAGGAATAGCGTGGGCTCATTACTTATGAACCAATCAAAAGACAAGTGCATACCGCCGCCTCCCCCAACTCGTTCCAGAACATTCGATCTAAGAATAGCCCTTATATTTGGGATGGTCCCCGTTAAGACTTAAAGTATCTTTATGAAATGTGTCGGACTGGGAATGAGGAATTCTGTTCCATCATGCTACAACTGGCATGTTATCGATGTGAAGTTGAAGTGATGTGTGTGAGTTTAGAGTTTGAAGTTGTTGTTTGGTTGTTAATAACATTGATTTTGTTTTAGTGATGTTAATTTGCATACGATTTGCATAGCTCCACCTAACTACATTATTTAATTCTTGTTGCAAAGACGACTCCAGCAAAATACAGTTTTCAGCGTTTGAATACACTGTACAGTCGTCTGCAAATAGATCGCAGGACGACGAAAGATGCAAAGGTAGATCGTTAATATATATGGCAAATAATAGAGGGCTAAGAATAGAGCCTTGCGTTACTCCAATATTGAAGGTAGTGGTTTGAGACAGAGACTTATTATGTGATACTACTTGCTTTCTGTTTGATAGAAAAGATGTTATTAGAGTGACTACATTAGGGCCAATTTTCATTGTCTCAAGTATTTTAATTAAAATAACATGGTCTATCATATCAAATGCTTTCCTGAAATCAATAAACACAGTTCCACATAGACTGTTGTTGTTTATATTCTCGTGCGAATTTTCTATCATGTTTGTTAGGGCCGTATGGCAAGAATAGTTTGGTCGAAATCCTGATTTACTGTCAACAATAAGCTTGTTGCGAACTAAATACTGTAATGTTACTTTATGGATGTGTTTTTCTAGTGGTTTAGATAGTGATGATAGTAAGGAAATGGGTCTGTAATTGTTCGGGAGACCATTGTCAAATGAACCAGATTTAAGAAGAGGGTACACTCTAGCGATTTTGAGATCTGATGGAAAGTGGCCTTTGGTGAGATACTGATTATATACATATGTTAGTGATATACAGATCTCTGGCGCAGCACGACGGAGAATCGGGTTGCTGATTCCATCTAACTCAGATGAGGTTGTGTTTTTTAGGTTACTGGGGTAAGTGAATACTTCAGTGATTGTCATTAGCGGTATGTCGGAAAGAATATCACGGGAGCATCTGCTCTCGCAGAACAATGTCAGTAAAGATAAGTTGCAAGGAGAATTAGGTATTGAAGCCTTCAACTGGTTTATGTCAGTTTGAAAAAAAATTTACTGAATTGGTCGCATGTAATATGATTTGATGGTAAAGAATTTCTGAAGTTATACTTGTTTGTCAAGGTGTTTATAGCCTTCCATATATCCTTACTATTTGTTTTATCCATTACTAAGTTCTTAAAGTAATTTTTTTTCTTTTCCCGTCGTATTGTATATTGAACTTTGTTTCTAAGAGTACGGTATGTGCTGAGATCCCGCTTTTTATGCTATTTATCTCTGTCTCTCATTGTTTCAATTATTTCCTGGGTGATCCAAGGTGGTTTGACGTAGTATTTGACTCGAACTTCCTTGATTGGCACATGCCTGTCAAAAACATCAATAAAGGTTTTCATCCAGAATTCCAGAGCATCATCCGGGTCTGGAAGTTAATGAACTTTGTCTAGAGGTGAACTGAGCAAGTCCTGTACAAATGCGTTTTGGTTGAAATTTTTGTAACTTCTATATTTTACACTTATGTGTTTATGTTTAGGAGTTTTAATTCCTTTCTTAGACCGCGTGCAGCATATTGGGTTGTGATCGCTCATTGCACAATTGGGTACGGTGCATTCTATGAATGCGAAACTAGAGAAACTAGCAGACATGTACAACAACAGTATATGGAGTGCTAGCTTCAAGGAGGAGTGGTTACACAGCTGTCTGATTCTCTTGCCGAAGCCTGACACAGATTACACAAAAATGCAGGGAATCGAGTAATCACCATGCAGAATACAATAGGCAAGCTGCTGGAGAAGTTAATTGCCAGAAAAATATCAAGCCAGCTAGAGAAGCAAGGTGTTTTCCCACCTACCCTGGGAGGGTACCATCCAAAAAGAGAAACCTGGACCAATGCAGCAGTTTTTGCCCATGATGTTTATGAAGGTTTCCACTCAGGCATTGAAACCTTTGCTGCAGCGATTGATCTTGAGGACGCATACAACAGAGTACCATTGGGTTTTCTAATGCTTCAGCTTCTTGAACTCAAGGTAAGTCCGTTCCTCCTTAGTTGGATCGCTGCAGCCCTCTTCCAGCAGAAAGTAGTTTTTAGATGTGGCAGTTGGACTTCGGAACCAACAACAATATATCCTGGCCTACCACAGGGATCACCATTTTCTCCGGTGCTGTTCAACGCCTACACAGTGAGAATCACCAGCTAGCAGATCACTGGACCGGGGAGGACATTGTCATATGCCGACGATGTTTTAGTGTATCGTCAGGGTAAGGATTCAGATCAGGTTGCTGTGGAACTGCAAACCGAACTCAATCGCATAAGTACTTAGTGTGCTTAACCTGGGGCAATAGTCAATCCAACAAAGGCAACAGTGACTTGATTCTCTTTGAATAATCATATTATCAACACTCCAACACCAACTGTTAATCTGTGTTCAGAGACTGTGGAAAGAACGCAGGCAATGAATTACCTGGGGATACGTTTTTATCGAAGCCTTGCTTATAATGAGCACATTGACCAGGTGATAACTAAGGCCAAGCGGGGTTTGGCTGCGATGCGGATGATGGCGGCAGCAAACTGTGAGCAGCGCCATCTATGCCTCCTATATGAGGGGCTGGTCATGTCTGTTTTTGAGTATGCGATGGCAATCCTGACTCTCAGCCGTAAGCAGATAGAAAGGATGGAAAGGATACAAAACGAAGCTATGCGCATTATTCTTGGATGTGCAAGAGATACAACATGCAAGGCGATGCGCTACCTTCTTGATTTTCCAACCATTGAAGACAGACTGCAAATTTGCAGAGCGAGTGCCTACCTCAGAATTAACGCAAACACACAACATCCACTGCATAGTGAAATTATGAAGGTGAAGGGCAGCAGGTTAAAAAGAGGAAGGTCGTGGTCGGGTCAAGCCGAAGACATTCTTCAACAGGTGTGTTCACTGGAGGACTTAGAACCTGGCGAGGAGTGGGTACAAGTGCCAACGGATTTATGTACGTCCTTTTCAGTTTGCATCCAACTAGACTGAAAATGCAGACAAGAAGATCCGGCTGCTGTGGAGGCGGAAGTACAAGCGTTGATTTTCGAGAATTCGTTAGACGGTGATGCTGTCATCTACACGGATGGGTCGGTCGTCCGACATGTGAGAAACTCATAGGCCTTCACAGCGCGGGCCGGAGGGAGAATTGTGAAGGAGGACTCTGGTGCTTTTGTTGAGACCACAATTAGCCTGACTATGGAAGTCATGGCAGTAAGTAAAGCAACAACATGGCTCGAGACACAGACATTCAATAGGGCATGTTTTCTGAGCGACTCAATGAGCATGCTCAAGAGGATAGAGATGGGGTGGATCCGAAGAGAGTGGTTGCTGTCTCTGGAGCGGTCTCGGCTGACAAAGATTAGTTTCATCTTCGTGCCAGGGCATGCGAGAGTACAATGAAATGAGCGGGCTGACAAGCTAGCAGGTGAGGCTACGGTGGAGGGCGGACGCGCCATGGACTAGGCTTACATTGTGAATGCTCTACGAGAACTAATAGTTAACAAGAATAAGGGGAACTGCAGTAAAGCTTAAACAGGCAATGAATGAATCACCAAAAAACAAGAAGTAGATTGTGAGCTTTACTAAAACACGATGTTTCTTATAATCGTGTTTTAGTAAAGCTCACAATCTACTTCTTGTTTTTTTTGGTGATTCATTCACTACGAGAAGTAAGACGTGTGCGAGAACCAAGTGATGACTGCGAATCTACAACCATGGTCAGACTGCGAGAACAGCAAATCAAAAGAGGGGTGGCCAAAGAAGAACACTACGCAGGAAGCCAAAGAAGATTGATAAACCAACACAAAACTGGTGTCGTTAGCCGCTACACGCTGCAATTTGCTGAGGAGGGGATCCGAGCACTTATGGACTGAATGGTTCGATGTGCAATGAGGATGATCTGTCGACTACGGTAACTAACTAACTAACTGACTAACGAATCATTAATGTACCGGGACTAACAGTTAACGCCTAAGTTGTTGACTGATCAAACCAGAAGCATACACAGGTTTCCCACCTCATGTGTCAACAATGTTGACTTATGGACAATGCGGATCCCAAACGGGTGGTCTCTGTATGCCAACGAGAGCGTATATTTGTACTATTTTTTCTGTTTCGCTCGCTCGCTTTAAACTTAAGTGTAGTCCATACACGGCACGTCTAGTAGTGCTGGACTGAATTTTGCGTGTGAATTAGCGCTCCATATTACGAGGGAGAGTTAATAAGTAAGTCACACAGGTCTGTGGGATAGCAGTAAATGTAGTTGGTGTTTTCTACAGGTGTCATTAGGTGACAGCAACATCGATCTTTATATTCCCGTTGGTCAGGTGGCGCTAGGTGTCTCATGCGCATGTGCAGCCCATAAACAAAGTGGCGACTGTACTTACGGAGTGTACAACCAAAGCGCAATGTGCTGTTGTGCGTTTTTTTTTTTTTTTTTTTTTTGGGGGGGGGGGGGGCAAAAAGACTGCCTGCAAAGGACATTCATAAGGAAATGCTTCTTGTTTATGCTGGCAAATGTTCTTTCCGCAAAGAGGTGTATAGCTGGGTAGAAAATGTTCTCAAGGACGATCTAAAATTGTTGATGAAACCCCATCTGGTCGTCCTGTTGAGATTGCAACAGAAGCATCCGTGCCACGGGTGGAGGAGATGATTAGAGGTGACAGGCAAGTAACGATAGACTGTAGCATCTGAAATAAATATGGTGCTCACATGGTTCAGCATACAGCATTATGCATGATCGATTGAAATTTAAGAAAATGTGCTCAAGGCAGGTACCCAACAATTGAAGGAGGAACACAAAATGAGCCAATTTGGCCTGTCCTTGCATCATCTCTGTCGATACGAAGATGAAGGAGAAGACATGCTGAATAGGATTGTTACTGGGGACGAATCATGGGTGCATCACTACCAGCCCGAATCAAAGCGTGCTTCAATGCAATGGAAACATCCTTCTTCGCCTTGTGTCCAAAAATTCAAGGTTACGCCATCAGCTGGGAAAGTTATGCTGACAGTGTTCTGAGATTGTCAAGGGGTGCTTTTAACCAATTTCAAGAAGAAAGGTGACAATGTGAATTCTGAATCGTACTGTGAAGTTCTATCGATGCTTCATGATGCAATTTGAAGAAAACGTCCAGGACTGCTGACTAGAGGAG
>OY992890.1:65469462-65564462 GCA_963921405.1 Cepaea hortensis | reverse complement strand
GTTAGTTACGCGTTCGATTCTCTGCTAGGCTGGTTCTGATTTTTTTTTTAAATCGTTCCTGAGAGTAGGCCCATGTTGGTAATAGTTCCCCCACTGTTTTATGTCTGAAATGTTATATCGAACCTGATTGGCTGTATGGCGATGAATTATGGAACATGAATAAACACATTATGACGAGCTTGAAAGAAATGGTGATGTGATTCTTAAGACGAATGTTGCGAATACCTTGGACTGTCAGAGTAACAAACAACGGTTCATTGCATGAATGAGGCTAATGAAAATAGGACAGTATATACAAATATAACAATTAGACAAACAATATTCTTTGTTTATATGATGATAACAGAGACTTTGGAAAACATCGTGACGACTGCAAAGATAAGCGGGAAAAGAGACAGAAGCAGATCATAAGAAATGATGCCGGGTGGGCTAAGGTGTCATAGGGGAATATCGTCAGCAGTCTGATCGGAACACTGTGATCTGTGGAGAGACATGCACTCTTACGCCAGTCGGCAGGGCACATAATGATGGTGGTCATAATATGATGATGATAATGATGATGATGATAATGATGATGATGATTACTGGTTTTATGTATTTCATTGTGAGCGGACTCCAACACAATGCCTAGAGGGATCAAATTGTAAATAAACAAGAAAAAATTTTTCTTTTTTTTTGTGTGTGTGGGGGGGGGGGGGGGGTTGCTGTGTTCAAAATATTACAATGGAAACTCAAGCCAGGGCTTCAAGTTACTAATTAGATAGCCTTGAGAATAATTATAGTCGAAACAAGAAAGGAAGCCGTTTTTCTCCCTCTGAAACATAGACACGAAATGTAATCAAATTAGGAGGTCCAGAGAATGTCCTTGAGGAAATGTAAACGGCATTAAATTACTAGACATTTCATGTTTGACACTGTAAACAGACGACAAGATGAAAGTAATCGTAATGGCTACATACCCTATTACCAGGTGCCCCAGTAACATGAAGGAATATGATAGTCATCCGACCTGTTATAAATCAGAGCGGGCTTCAAACAAGTCTAATGTGTAAAGGGACGCGTGCTTCGACAGAGTGGAGCAAACGAAATGAATCATTTAGGATTCGGTAAGATTAAGCTTTGGAAATCAGCACACGAAATGATGATTTTCACAATTTAATTCTAACCCTAGTTGTTCACTGTGTGTAACAACAGCATCTACTAAATATGTACATTTCTGAAAATATGTTCACTATACGGGGAAATCAGATCTGGAGACATTACACATCCCTGTCTCACAACTCTCTTAATAGGCTGATATTGACCTATTTTATTATCAATTCTGATGGCAGCTTGTTGTTTCCAATATATGCTTTTCACAATTCGAATGTCTTTCCCATCAATTTGTAGATCTGCAAGCATCTCTATCATGTTGACATGTCTTAATCTATCGAAAGTCTTTGTGTAATCAATAAAGCAAAGATGTATATCTGTATTTACTTCTATAAAACGTTCAATTACTGTTCTCAGCATGTAAATAGCATTTACTGTGTCCTTGCCTTCTACAAACCCACATTGTTCTTCTCTTATTTCGAGTTGTATTTTCTTGCTAACTCGTTGCAGGATAATTCGTAGCAAAATCTTCGTGATGTGACTGATAATACTAATTGTTCGATACTGATCACATTCCAAGGCTCCTGATTTCTTCGGGGTTGCAATAAACATAGAATTACATAATTCGTGAAGTATATCCATCCATCCATCTATCCATCCATCATGTGCCATGCCGATAAGCGGGGCGGTCATGTTCTGCCATCTCACTCGATCACCAGTGTCGTAGATTAGCTCCGTGTTCCTGTCTCGACAATGCCGCGTGGCCAAGCCATCCAGGTATTTACTTCTCAGTCTTCCCCTTGGTCTCTTCCCTTCGATCTTGCCAGTTGTTGCCAAGTTCTCCAAGTAATTTCTTCTCATAACATGCCCAAAAAATTTTGACTGTCTACGTCTAATGACTCTAATAAGTTTACGATCTTCATTTGTTTCTTGAAGTTCTTGTTCATTGATTTTACTGTCTGCCCATGGTATTCTTTACATTTTCCTCAAAAACCACATTTCCACTGCCATCAGCTGTTTTCAGTTTGACTGCTCATTGTCCACGCTTCACAAACGTACACAAGCACAGGTTCTATGTAGCACTTCAACACTCTTTTTCTCGTTTCAATTGATATCTCTTTATTGGCACATATGTTTTTCATCTTGCAAAAGGCTACTTTCGCAATGGCAATTCTTGTTATAATCTCTTCTAAGCATCCACTACATGGTATATCTCCAGAACCTAACAACCTCAAACAAATTGAATAGTGAAAATCACAACTTATATCTTAACATAACAAAGTCAAAGATAATGCATACAGATAAATCTACTATGGAGCAATAAATGTATGTTAATGAGGAAAGATTGGAGGTGGTGGACAATTTCGAAAATCTTGAGTCATTGATTACCAACAATGGTGACACAATGAAAGTAAGTAAGAGATGAATAGCTATTGCCCTTCGGGGACTAAACAAACTGAAAATGAATTGTGGAGTTGGACAGATAGAACTACAAAAATCAGATTTTTAAGAGTATGCATCTTTCACATTGCAACATACGCCTGTGAGACCTGGACACTTACTAAACAAGCTGAACAGCGCATAAATGTTTTTAAATATAAATGTTATAGACGTGTTCTAAGAATATCTTGGAAAGAGAAAATACAAATGCATCCATACTTCAAGAGCTGACTATTGAAGAAGGTTGGCTGTTAAAGACGATAAAACAAAGAAAATTTAAATATTTTGGTCACTTGAAACGTCACGAAAGATTGGAAAGAACAATAATGGGGGAGTATATGCCTGGGAAGAGAGGAAGAGGAAGGTCAAAGAGAATATGGGTGCACGATGTGGCGGATGATCTCCAGATGGGTGTATCGGACGCGGGACATCTTGCTTATGATCGAGAGGTTTTCCAGAGAGTTGTCATGGGAGCGAGGTTCTGCATAGGACATGTTACTGAATGAATGAATGAATGAATGAATGAATGAATGAATGAATGAATGAATGAATGAATGAATGAATGAATGAATGAATGAATGAATGAATGAATGAATGAATGAATGAATGAATGTCTCCAGTATCATGTATTGTGTTCAGCAGTCTAGTGACTTGATCTATTCCATACTCTTCTAAAGCATTAATAATTTATCTGAACCTCCATCTTCAAAACTGATGGTCTTTCATTATTATTTCGAATATTATACAGTTCTTCTATGTTATCATCATAAAGATTTTTCACATAATCTGACCATATATGTAAAATCTAATCTTTTTCTTGTATGATTTTGCCATCTTTTGTTTTTAAGCGGCCTGCTGAGGTACGTGTTCTTTTATTAGTAAGCTCCTGAATTCTTTTGTGCATTAATTTGGTATTTGTACTGTTGTGTTGCTTTTCAATTTCTATGAATTTTTCTCAAGCCATGCTTCTTTTGCCTCTTATATAATGTTCTGACTCTTCTGTGAATTTCTTCATACTTGGCAGGATTATTTATTGTGTCTTCTAGTTTCCAATAGTTATAAAATTACTTCAGTCATCGATTTCTTACGACTCACTTTCTTTAATTTTGGAGTAGTTGTTTCTTCAGCCAAACTGATTGAATTCTTCAACATTTCCCATTGATCATCCATATCTTGAAATAGGATCTCTAGATCAAACAGTATATCAAATCTGTTCTTTAATTATATGTTAAAATTGTCTTGTATTACCCTGACATTTTTCAATGTACACAGATCATATTTAGTGTTTTCTGTGGAAACTTGACTTTCTTTAACTTTACCCTCAATGTTCCTGTAATCAATATGTGATCACTGTAACGGTCAGCATTGGTAACTGTTTTTGTGATTGTTAACGCATTTCGAAACCTTCTGCTTATCAGGATGTAATCACTCTGGTTTCTAATCCTACTATCAGGACTGCTCCATGTCCATAATCTTCTAGGATGTTGTTTAAACCATGTTTTTCCTACAATCATTTCCTGCTCTTTCGCCCATTCTACAAGTCTATATCCTCTTTCGTTTCGCTCTCCCGAACCATGGTTGCCTACTGTGCATCCGTAGCCTTGATTTTTCAATCAAGGCATTGAAGTCACCCATTGTGATATTTATTTCTGAATGTTTACATGTCTTCAAAGCAGACTCCCATGTCATTATAAAATTCATCTTTACTATCTTTACTGCATTCTCCTGTTGGGGCATATGTTTGAATGACGTTTATGTTAAAAGGTCTGCCGATTAATTTAAATAGTAGAATAGTATAATCTTATAATATTCCCCTGTCATAATAACTGCTCCTTTTCATCTCGTCTCGGACATTCCTAATATATTAATCTTCTCTCTTTCCATTTCTTGTTTGATGTTATGTAATTTTCCATCGTCGCTTAACGTTCGAACATTCCATGATGCTAATTTCAGTGTCACTGCCCTTTCCTTGTGACGATCAGTAATAAGGCGAATCATGATAAACTAGGCAACTTTAAAGAAGGTAGTTTGCCGTTGCCTTCCTTCTTGGCAGTGACCGTAATGGCCGGGTGACCGTAGCCATTGTCTCGTTAAAGAGATCGTCTGCCTACAGTCCCGAAAGTTGAGACAATAACCAACAAATATCTGTCGGCTGCCCTCAAAATTTCATCCACCACCTGCCTTCCGTGGTGTCTGAACAACTTCCGAAAATTAATACGAAATAACAACACATCCTCCCCAGAAATACATAAATACTGCGTCCTCTGAAGAAATAAACTGTCAAAAAAAAACTGTCATTTACTGCCAATATAGTACCTTGCGGTGTTTGGCAGAGGGGTCTTTGAGCCTGAGGAATAAAAGCCGCCTGGCTAGTGCAGTCGCAGCGAACTGTGCAGGTTAGGATTTTCTTTTTGCCCCCGACAGAAACAAATCCGACACCTTACCGAAGGATCGAACCCGGGCCTCCCGAATGAGAGTCCGGCGTTCTAGCCTCTTGGCCAGCCGCTCCTCGAAGAAATAAATCGAAGAAATAAATGTTGTCGCCATTTTACCGGAAGACATGTATACGTAAGCCATTTATGTATGTAATGGTATCAGATATGACATGTATATTTAAGCCATTTATGTCTGTAATGGTGTCAGATATGACATGTATATGTAAGCCATTTATGTCTGTAATGGTGTCAGGTATGACATGTATATGTAAGACATTTATGTCTGTATTGGTGTCAGGTATGACATGTATATGTAAGACATGTATGTCTGTATTGGTGTCAGATATGACATGTATATGTAAGACATTTATGTTTGTAATGGTGTCAGGTATGACATGTATATGTAAGACATTTATGTCTGTAATGGTGTCAGGTATGACATGTATATATAAGACAAAAATGTCTTTATTGGTGTCAGATATGAGTGATCTGCCGTATAACAGCAGACGATACTACCTGCTTTCTGTTAGAGCTGAATGTTGGGAGGCGCTTACCGAAACACACACCTCATATTGTGGAGGAGCACACGTGGGAGTGTAAAAGCCTTACCCTAGTGCGAGAAAATGCAACTTAAAGATTACATGTCATGGCAGGGAAGACCAGGCCCTAAGCCTTGACTGGCAGCTGGTCTGGGATCGAATCTCCGATAGACGCATAGTTAGAGCATTATTTGCTGATCCGGCAGCTTCTGCAGCTTGTTTTGTTTCAGATGTATTGGTGTTACCTTTCCTCTGGAGTGAACTAGGCAGGCCGACAGAGGGACCATGCTGCATGAGCAACACATGATTTCTATATTTCGGCCCAGACTTTGTGCTATGGAGAGGTATAACTCCATTCCTCGTCTTAACCGGTCTCGGAATCAAAGCGCTTGTGTGTGTTTGTATTGTGTGTGTGTGTGTAACATAACATTCTTTTACTTTAATTTTGCTCTAAATCTATGAGCCACGATTCATCATGAATACCGAAATGAAGCACCTAACTCCATATCTATGCGCTCTTCAGCTAAAAATATACACTCCATTGTTCTAGATCTGAGAAGAATTCTTGTGAAAGAACTAACTTTGAAACAATTTAATATTAACTACAATTCAATAAGAGGGCTTTAATGTGAATCAATCTTATATATAAATTAGGATGTGTGTATCTCTGTATGTATTTATGTATCTCCGTATGTCCTTTATTCGCTCGCGAACGGCCCATCCGATTGAGATGAAATTTTCTACACGCCTTCCTTTCATTCCAGAGCTGTCAACTGTGATATTTTGTTAGTGTGAAATCGCCTGCTTACTCAGTATTATTTCATTTTTCATTTTTCATCATAATTTCATATATTTCAGGGGATCTAACTCGTAAAAGTTATTTCAAGGGGCATAACTTTTCTGTATAACTTATAGTCATATTGTGGCATCGTTTTCAAAGATTTATAAACTCTTTGTCCATAGTTATGTACCGGCATATGAGTTATAATAAATAATGATACAATCTGTAAGGCATTTTCAAAGTTTTCATAAAAATGATGCACAATGCATAACATTGTAACTCATCTTTTTTTGCTTAAGAAGTTACTGTAGTCATGCAGGTGATTAGAAAGAGTTTTCATTAAAAATAATGGGTGGTGTGTGGAAGAACGTTCTTTTAAGTTACTTTTTTTGTTGTATGAATTTAACGAAGCCGGACAGGGTCAGGCAGACAGATAGACAGACAGACAGACAGATAGACAGTCGGGAACAGGAACTTATATGACTACTTATATAAATTAAATGAGATGCTTCACACCAGGAGCTGGGCAATGCCGGGCCGGGTCAGACAGACAGACAGACAGACAGACAGACAGACAGACAGACAGACAGACAGATAGACAGATAGTCGGTAACGGGAACGGGAACTTATATGACTACTTATATGAATTAAATGAGATGCTTCCCACCAGGGTCTGGGCGAAGCCGGGCAGGGTCAGCTAGTTACCTATAAAAACTGCGACGCCTGTGGACTTGGGGTAGCGAAGCATAGTTTTACAATTCCTACTTATGGGTTTCAGGTTAGCCGCAGACGATTTGGGATCGCTTTCAGTTGGTGTTCTCAATGCTAAGAGCGTCAACCATTCAGAAATCAACAGCAAGCTCAATCGATCAATCAACCGTCTCCACAATGAAGGTTGGCTGCAATGGATCTCCAACACTGTCTGTCTCTCACCTTGACTGTACATTCTGTCAGGTTGATGTTCGTCCATCTCTTGATGTTATCTTCCCACTTGTATCGTTGTCTACTTCTTGCTCGCTTGCCCTCAACCTTGCCCCCCCCCCCCAGTATGGTTTTTATAAGAGTATCATGTCTTTACGTCTGTATATCCACATCTGCAGGGTTTCTATGCGACTTTATAGTTGCTTATTCAATGTCCAGGCTTCCGAGCCATACAGTAGCGATGAATATACGTAGCATTTTACAATTCTCATTTTAATGCGCTGCTAATCTCTCTAGATGTATACTGATTTCATGCCGTTGAAAGCAGTTTTGGCCATTCCTATTCTCTTTTTGATTTCTATTTCACTTCTGCCATCATCTGTTATTATATGTCCAGGATAGGCGAAACTTGTTACTTGTTCTAGTATCTGCCCGTTTACTGTGATGTTCATTGATGATCTTTCCTTTGACTGCTAATTATCATAGTTTTTGTTTTTTGGATGATAATATCTAAGCCACATTCTGCACTGTGCCTGTTTACTTGTTCCACAAGGTCTTGTAACTCTTGCTGCCTTCTGCTAGTAATACGCTATCGTCAGCATACCTAAGATTGTTTATGATTCTTCCATTGATGTTAAGTCCCGGCATTTCAACTTGTTTAAAAATTCTTTCTGTGTATATGTTGAAGAGGCTTTGGGACAGTAAACATCCTTGTCGTACTCCTCTTTTTATCTCTATAGGCGACGAATAGTTAAATCCGCATCTAATAGGCGCCACTTGTTCCCAGTACAAGTTACTAAGTCTGATGTCCTTTCAGTCTACTCCTATATCTTGAAGGCACGTAATTAGTCGTTCAAAGTTGTACTCTATCAAAAGCTTTCTTATATTCTATAAAACAAACATATATACTTTTTTGAACTTCTATATATTTTTCAATTAACAACCTCAAACAGATAATTGCTTCTCTGGTGCCGCTGTTTTTGCTGAACCCAAATTGTTCTTCAGCTACTTCCTCATCTATTTTATGTTGAATTCTTTCCTGTTTGACCGTGAGTAGTATCTTAGTTATGTGGTTCATTAAGCTAATAGTTCTGTAATCCTCACAGTCAACAGCTCTTGGCTTCTTCAGTAGTGTGATGAAAATGGATGTTTTCAAATCCTTTGGATGTACCCAGTATTATATATATATATATCTATATATATATATATATATATATATATATATATATATATATATATATATATATATATATATATATATATATATATATATATATATATATCATTACATAATTCTGTGATAGTTTCAATGCCAAAGCTGGATAAGGATTTTATCATCTCTGTTGTTTGTCTGGTCAGGACCTGCAGCCTTTCCTTCTTTCATCTTTTAATAGCCTTTTCTACTTCAGCCTTTAATATTTTAGGTCCATCTTGAGTATTATACAACGTTGGTCTATTGACCCCGTTGTCCCAGAATACATCTTCTGTGTACTCTATCCATCTTTTTATTATGTCAGTGTTATTAATTATAATTTCTCCATTTTTTCCTCTGATACAACCGTTTCCTGTTATATTATTTTTTCTTAATTGTAAATCTTTTTATTTGTTCATGTAATTCTTTCCAGTTGTGTTTTATTTCCAGATCCTCTATTTCTTTGCATTGTTTCTGCAACCACTCTTTTTTGGCAACTCTGCACATGTGACATATTTCTCTATCTATTAATATATACTCTGGAGTGTTCTTTGCTTTCGTTCTTTGAGCCATTTTATTCAAGATTTCATTGGTTATTCATAATTGTTTTTTCTTATTTATCTTCACTGGCAATAACAAGCTAACGTATGTAAAATTGTCTAGAAAATCACCAACAGCCAATAAATACTGGAATTAATGCCAATGTCCTGAAAAAGGAAATGTAACTAACAAAAATAGGACATTTCATAAGACTTTATTTTCGTCGGTGCGTGTACGGAATGAAGCAATCACAGTACGTCATCTCAAATAACGAATATTCTGAATCACTGGCATAGACTGTTACCTAGGTATGAGATCACATTCCTTCATTAACTGGCAAACATTGCACAGAGGTCTGTGAGATACAACTGCCAAGATTTTGTTACTGCTGCTAGACACCACGCCAGCAATGAGACATCATCTTGTCACGTTTACAGGTAATAAAGGAAACCTTCTGGCCTAGAGAGACGACAGTGGAAGATAAACTCTATGGACCGCTGAGTGAACTGAAAAAGACAGTTAAAATCATACAAGAGACAACATTGCAGTTACAGACATATTTCAAGCTAATGAAAGAAGAAGAATAAAGGAAACTACGTGTTTTTATACGAGTGTTTGGAAACTTACACATAATGGTTTTGTGTTTTATTTATTATTTAATTCTCCATGTTTTAGTGGTCAAGCTTTACGCTTCGAGCAACGAAAGTCGTGGCTTCGTTTCCTGTCCCTGTTATTCCGTTCACGAGTGCATTTTTTTCCGATAGCTCTCGGGATAGTAGCGGGAGCTAAGGAGCTCGTGCTCTGAGCGATCTTTCGACAGGTCGCTATGCGAAAAGAAGACAAAACCACGGAAAAATAGAACCCGGTGCAATGAAATCGGTCTTCCTGTCTTTAATCCCTGTAACCTTTTTTTTTAAATTAGTATTTCCTCTTAATGGCGGAGAAAGCGTATTTCTCTCTGTTGCGTTAATTTTGTAGGCATTGCCTCTGTTGTTTAACTATTTTTATTCTAGCAACATAGAAAGGTATAGACCGCACCAGGATGTAGCTATGTAGCATGTAGCAAATAGTGTAAACTGAGATCTTATACAACACACTTAATCAATATCATGTACACTTTTACTTCACAAACAGGATATCTTCATGCCAATTGTGCTTTCAACGTAACATAGTCTTGCGATGTGGATATACAGACGAATATGTCGTATTTCATGGAAACAAACACAATCAAATGCAGAGGTTCTAGAAATACTGGGAATGAAGAGAGAGTTGATGAAAGAAATAAAGAGGAGGCCAGTGAAATATTTTGGCCACGTTAAAAGACATGATACTCTTCTAAAAACCATACCGGAGGGCAAGGTTGAGGGCAAGCGAGCAAGAAGTAGACAACGATACAAGTGGGAAGATAACATCAAGAGATGGACAAACATCAGCCTAGCATAATGTACTGTCAGGGCAAGAGACAGACAGTGTTGGAGATCCACTGCAGCCAACCTTCATTGTGGAGACGGCACCTGATTGACAGTATTGCGATTCAAAATTAGTAATAGACAATGGACAGCACAATATAACAGAATATGATTTAATAAACTAACGGAGAAAAAGTAGAAGAAAAAACATTGTTTTACAGTGAACGTTCCCATGTACAATGTTGTAAATACTTATTAATTGCTTATGGTTTCCCGAGGGAACATCGCTAGTGTGGTAGTTAGGACGCTAGCATGCCGATTAGGTGATCGCGTTCGAATCCCGAGGCTGGGATGTTTTGTTTTAATGAATCAGGGGATTCCAAGGCGAACCAGTCTAAAATGGGTACTACAATGGAGGGACCACAAGACATGACAACAATGGAGGAGACAGGAGAGAATATGTCAGATATGACAACAATGGAGGAGACAGGAGAGAATAGGTCAGACATGACAACAATAGAGGAGACAAGAGAGAATAGGTCAGACATGACAACAATGGAGGAGACAGGAGAGAATAGCTCAGACATGACAACAATGGAGGAGACAGGAGAGAATAGGTCAGATATGACAACAATGGAGGAGACAGGAGAGAATAGGTCAGACATGACAACAATGGAGGAGACAGGAGAGAATAGGTCAGACATGACAACAATGGGAGCGGAATTAGAGAATAGGTCAGACATGACAACAATGGCAGCGGAATTAGAGAATAGGTCAGACATGACAACAATGGAGGAGACAGGAGAGAATAGGTCAGACATGACAACAATGGAGGAGACAGGAGAGAATAGGTCAGACGTGACAACAATGGAGGAGACAGGAGAGAATAGGTCTGACATTACAAAAATGGGGGAGACAGGAGAGAATAGGTCAGACAGGACAACAATGGAGGAGACATGAGAGAATAGGTCAGACATGACAACAATGGAGGAGACAGGAGAGAATAGGTCAGACATGACAACAATGGAGGAGACAGGAGAGAATAGGTCAGACATGACAACAATAGAGGAGACAGGAGAGAATAGCTCAGACATGACAACAATGGAGGAGACAGGAGAGAATAGGTCAGATATGACAACAATGGAGGAGACAGGAGAGAATAGGTCAGACATGACAACAATGGAGGAGACATGAGAGAATAGGTCAGACATGACAACAATGGGAGCGGAATTAGAGAATAGGTCAGACATGACAACAATGGGAGCGGAATTAGAGAATAGGTCAGACATGACAACAATGGGAGCGGAAGAGAATAGGTCAGATATGACAACAATGGAGGAGACAGGAGAGAATAGGTCAGACATGACAACAATGGAGGAGACAGGAGAGAATAGGTCAGACATGACAACAATGGAGGAGACAGGAGAGAATAGGTCAGACATGACAACAATGGAGGAGGCATCACAGAATAGGTCAGACATGACAACAATGGAGAAGACAGGCGAGAATAGGTCAGACATGACAACAATGGAGGAGACAGGAGAGAATAGGTCAGACATGACAACAATTGAGGAGACAGGAGAGAATAGGTCAGACATGACAACAATGGGGGAGACAGGAGAGAATAGGTCAGACATAACAACAATGGAGGAGACAGGAGAGAATAGGTCAGACATGACAACAATGGAGGAGACAGGAGAGAATAGGTCAGACATGACAATAATGGAGGAGACAGGAGAGAATAGGTCAGACATGACAACAATGGAGGAGACAGGAGAGAATAGGTCAGACATGACAACAATGGAGGAGACAGGAGAGAATAGTCAGACATGAAAACAATAGAGGAGACAGGAGAGAATAGGTCAGACATGACAACAATGGAGGAGACAGGAGAGAATAGGTCAGACATGACAACAATAGAGGAGACAGGAGAGAATAGGTCAGACAAAACAACAATGGAGGAGACAGGAGAGAATAGGTCAGACATGACAACAATGGAGAAGACAGGAGAGAATAGGTCAGACATGACAACAATAAAGGAGACAGGAGAGAATAGGTCAGACATGATAACAATAGAGGAGACAGGAGAGAATAGGTCAGACATGACAACAATGGAGGAGACAGGAGAGAATAGGTCAAACATGACAACAATAGTGGAGACAGGAGAGAATAGGTCAGACATGACAACAATGGAGGAGACAGGAGAGAATAGGTCAGACATGACAACAATAGAGGAGACAGGAGAGAATAGGTCAGACATGACAACAATGGAGGAGACAGGAGAGAATAGGTCAGACATGACAACAATGGAGAAGACAGGAGAGAATAGGTCAGACATGACAACAATAAAGGAGACAGGAGAGAATAGGTCAGACATGATAACAATAGAGGAGACAGGAGAGAATAAGTCAGACATGACAACAATGGAGGAGACAGGAGAGAATAGGTCAAACATGACAACAATAGAGGAGACAGGAGAGAATAGGTCAGACATGACAACAATGGAGGAGACAGGAGAGAATAGGTCAGATATGACAACAATGGAGGAGACATCACAGAATAGGTCAGACATGACAACAATGGAGGAGACATCACAGAATAGGTCAGATATGACAAAAATGGGAGCGGAATTAGAGAATAGGTCAGACATGACAACAATGGAGGAGACAGGAGAGAATAGGTCAGACATGACAACAATGGGAGCTGAATTAGAGAATAGGTCAGACATGACAACAATGGGAGCGGAATTAGAGAATAGGTCAGACATGACAACAATGGGAGCGGAATTAGAGAATAGGTCAGACATGACAACAATGGAGGAGACAGGAGAGAATAGGTCAGACATGACAACAATGGAGGAGACAGGAGAGAATAGGTCAGACATGACAACAATGGACGAGACAGGAGAGAATAGGTCAGACATGACAACAATGGAGGAGGCATCACAGAATACGTCAGACATGACAACAATGGAGAAGACAGGCGAGAATAGGTCAGACATGACAACAATGGAGGAGACAGGAGAGAATAGGTCAGACATGACAACAATGGAGGAGACAGGAGAGAATAGGTCACACATGACAACAATGGAGGAGACAGGAGAGAATAGGTCAGACATGACAACAATGGGAGCGGAATTAGAGAATAGGTCAGACATGACAACAATGGGAGCAGAATTAGAGAATAGGTCAGACATGACAACAATGGAAGAGACAGGAGAGAATAGGTCAGACATGACAACAATGGAGGAGACAGGAGAGAATAGGTCAGACGTAACACCAATGGAGGAGACAGGAGAGAATAGGTCTGACATTACAACAATGGGGGAGACAGGAGAGAATAGGTCAGACATGACAACAATGGAGGAGACATGAGAGAATAGGTCAGACATGACAACAATGGAGGAGACAGGAGAGAATAGGTCAGACATGACAACAATGGAGGAGACAGGAGAGAATAGGTCAGACATGACAACAATAGAGGAGACAGGAGAGAATAGCTCAGATATGACAACAATGGAGGAGACAGGAGAGAATAGGTCAGATATGACAACAATGCAGGAGACAGGAGAGAATAGGTCAGACATGACAACAATGGAGGAGACAGGAGAGAATAGGTCAGACATGACAACAATGGGAGCGGAATTAGAGAATAGGTCAGACATGACAACAATGGGAGCGGAATTAGAGAATAGGTCAGACATGACAACAATGGGAGCGGAATTAGAGAATAGGTCAGACATGACAACAATGGAGGAGACAGGAGAGAATAGGTCAGACATGACAACAATGGAGGAGACAGGAGAGAATAGGTCAGACATGACAACAATGGACGAGACAGGAGAGAATAGGTCAGACATGACAACAATGGAGGAGGCATCACAGAATACGTCAGACATGACAACAATGGAGAAGACAGGCGAGAATAGGTCAGACATGACAACAATGGAGGAGACAGGAGAGAATAGGTCAGACATGACAACAATGGAGGAGACAGGAGAGAATAGGTCACACATGACAACAATGGAGGAGACAGGAGAGAATAGGTCAGACATGACAACAATGGGAGCGGAATTAGAGAATAGGTCAGACATGACAACAATGGGAGCAGAATTAGAGAATAGGTCAGACATGACAACAATGGAAGAGACAGGAGAGAATAGGTCAGACATGACAACAATGGAGGAGACAGGAGAGAATAGGTCAGACGTGACACCAATGGAGGAGACAGGAGAGAATAGGTCTGACATTACAACAATGGGGGAGACAGGAGAGAATAGGTCAGACATGACAACAATGGAGGAGACATGAGAGAATAGGTCAGACATGACAACAATGGAGGAGACAGGAGAGAATAGGTCAGACATGACAACAATGGAGGAGACAGGAGAGAATAGGTCAGACATAACAACAATAGAGGAGACAGGAGAGAATAGCTCAGATATGACAACAATGGAGGAGACAGGAGAGAATAGGTCAGATATGACAACAATGCAGGAGACAGGAGAGAATAGGTCAGACATGACAACAATGGAGGAGACAGGAGAGAATAGGTCAGACATGACAACAATGGGAGCGGAATTAGAGAATAGGTCAGACATGACAACAATGGGAGCGGAATTAGAGAATAGGTCAGACATAACAACAATGGGAGCGGAAGAGAATAGGTCAGATATGACAACAATGGAGGAGACAGGAGAGAATAGGTCAGACATGACAACAATGGAGAAGACAGGAGAGAATAGGTCAGACATGGCAACAATGGAGGAGACAGGAGAGAATAGGTCAGACATGACAACAATGGAGGAGGCATCACAGAATATTTCAGACATGACAACAATGGAGAAGACAGGCGAGAATAGGTCAGACATGACAACAATGGAGGAGACAGGAGAGAATAGGTCAGACATGACAACAATGGAGGAGACAGGAGAGAATAGGTCAGACATGACAACAATGGGGGAGACAGGAGAGAATAGGTCAGACATAACAACAATGGAGGAGACAGGAGAGAATAGGTCAGACATGACAACAATAGAGGAGACAGGAGAGAATAGGTCAGACATGACAACAATGGAGGAGACAGGAGAGAATAGGTCAAACATGAAAACAATGGAGAAGAAGGAGAGAATAGGTCAGACATGACAACAATAAAGGAGACAGGAGAGAATGGGTCAGACATGATAACAATAGAGGAGACAGGAGAGAATAGGTCAGACATGACAACAATGGAGGAGACAGGAGAGAATAGGTCAAACATGACAACAATAGTGGAGACAGGAGAGAATAGGTCAGACATGACAACAATGGAGGAGACAGGAGAGAATAGGTCAGACATGACAACAATAGAGGAGACAGGAGAGAATAGGTCAGACATGACAACAATGGAGGAGACAGGAGAGACTAGGTCAGACATGACAACAATGGAGAAGACAGGAGAGAATAGGTCAGACATGACAACAATAAAGGAGACAGGAGAGAATAGGTCAGACATGATAACAATAGAGGAGAGGGGAGAGAATAGGTCAGACATGACAACAATGGAGGAGACAGGAGAGAATAGGTCAAACATGACAACAATAGAGGAGACAGGAGAGAATAGGACAGACATGACAACAATGGAGGAGACAGGAGAGAATAGGTCAGATATGACAACAATGGAGGAGACATCACAGAATAGGTCAGACATGACAACAATGGAGGAGACATCACAGAATAGGTCAGATATGACACAAATGGGAGCGGAATTAGAGAATAGGTCAGAAATGACAACAATGGAGGAGACAGGAGAGAATAGGTCAGACATGACAACAATGGGAGCGGAATTAGAGAATAGGTGAGACATGACAACAATGGGAGCGGAATTAGAGAATAGGTCAGACATGACAACAATGGGAGCGGAATTAGAGAATAGGTCAGACATGACAACAATGGAGGAGACAGGAGAGAATAGGTCAGACATGACAACAATGGAGGAGACAGGAGAGAATAGGTCAGACATGACAACAATGGAGGAGACAGGAGAGAATAGGTCAGACATGACAACAATGGAGGAGGCATCACAGAATAGGTCAGACATGACAACAATGGAGAAGACAGGCGAGAATAGGTCAGACATGACAACAATGGAGGAGACAGGAGAGAATAGGTCAGACATGACAACAATGGAGGAGACAGGAGAGAATAGGTCAGACATGACAACAATGGGGGAGACAGGAGAGAATAGGTCAGACATAACAACAATGGAGGAGACAGGAGAGAATAGGTCAAACATGACATCAATAGTGGAGACAGGAGAGAATAGGTCAGACATGACAACAATGGAGGAGACAGGAGAGAATAGGTCAGACATGACAACAATAGAGGAGACAGGAGAGAATAGGTCAGACATGACAACAATGGAGGAGACAGGAGAGAATAGGTCAGACATGACAACAATGGAGAAGACAGGAGAGAATAGATCAGACATGACAACAATAAAGGAGACAGGAGAGAATAGGTCAGACATGATAACAATAGAGGAGACAGGAGAGAATAAGTCAGACATGACAACAATGGAGGAGACAGGAGAGAATAGGTCAAACATGACAACAATAGAGGAGACAGGAGAGAATAGGTCAGACATGACAACATTGGAGGAGACAGGAGAGAATAGGTCAGATATGACAACCATGGAGGAGACATCACAGAATAGGTCAGACATGACAACAATGGAGGAGACATCACAGAATAGGTCAGATATGACAAAAATGGGAGCGGAATTAGAGAATAGGTCAGACATGACAACAATGGAGGAGACAGGAGAGAATAGGTCAGACATGACAACAATGGGAGCGGAATTAGAGAATAGGTCAGACATGACAACAATGGGAGCGGAATTAGAGAATAGGTCAGACATGACAACAATGGGAGCGGAATTAGAGAATAGGTCAGACATGACAACAATGGAGGAGACAGGAGAGAATAGGTCAGACATGACAACAATGGAGGAGACAGGAGAGAATAGGTCAGACATGACAACAATGGAGGAGACAGGAGAGAATAGGTCAGACATGACAACAATGGAGGAGGCATCACAGAATAGGTCAGACATGACAACAATGGAGAAGACAGGCGAGAATAGGTCAGACATGACAACAATGGAGGAGACAGGAGAGAATAGGTCAGACATGACAACAATGGAGGAGACAGGAGAGAATAGGTCAGACATGACAACAATGGGGGAGACAGGAGAGCATAGGTCAGACATAACAACAATGGAGGAGACAGGAGAGAATAGGTCAGACATGACAACAATGGAGGAGACAGGAGAGAATAGGTCAGACATGACAACAATGGAGGAGACAGGAGAGAATAGTCAGACATGACAACAATAGAGGAGACAGGAGAGAATAGGTCAGACATGACAACAATGGAGGAGACAGGAGAGAATAGGTCAGACATGACAACAATAGAGGAGACAGGAGAGAATAGGTCAGACATGACAACAATGGAGGAGACAGGAGAGAATAGGTCAGACATGACAACAATGGAGAAGACAGGAGAGAATAGGTCAGACATGACAACAATAGAGGAGACAGGAGAGAATAGGTCAGACATGACAACAATGGAGGAGACAGGAGAGAATAGGTCAAACATGAAAACAATGGAGAAGAAGGAGAGAATAGGTCAGACATAACAACAATAAAGGAGACAGGAGAGAATGGGTCAGACATGATAACAATAGAGGAGACAGGAGAGAATAGGTCAGACATGACAACAATGGAGGAGACAGGAGAGAATAGGTCAAACATGACAACAATAGTGGAGACAGGAGAGAATAGGTCAGACATGACAACAATGGAGGAGACAGGAGAGAATAGGTCAGACATGACAACAATAGAGGAGACAGGAGAGAATAGGTCAGACATGACAACAATGGAGGAGACAGGAGAGACTAGGTCAGACATGACAACAATGGAGAAGACAGGAGAGAATAGGTCAGACATGACAACAATAAAGGAGACAGGAGAGAATAGGTCAGACATGATAACAATAGAGGAGACAGGAGAGAATAGGTCAGACATGACAACAATGGAGGAGACAGGAGAGAATAGGTCAAACATGACAACAATAGAGGAGACAGGAGAGAATAGGACAGACATGACAACAATGGAGGAGACAGGAGAGAATAGGTCAGATATGACAACAATGGAGGAGACATCACAGAATAGGTCAGACATGACAACAATGGAGGAGACATCACAGAATAGGTCAGATATGACACAAATGGGAGCGGAATTAGAGAATAGGTCAGAAATGACAACAATGGAGGAGACAGGAGAGAATAGGTCAGACATGACAACAATGGGAGCGGAATTAGAGAATAGGTGAGACATGACAACAATGGGAGCGGAATTAGAGAATAGGTCAGACATGACAACAATGGGAGCGGAATTAGAGAATAGGTCAGACATGACAACAATGGAGGAGACAGGAGAGAATAGGTCAGACATGACAACAATGGAGGAGACAGGAGAGAATAGGTCAGACATGACAACAATGGAGGAGACAGGAGAGAATAGGTCAGACATGACAACAATGGAGGAGGCATCACAGAATAGGTCAGACATGACAACAATGGAGAAGACAGGCGAGAATAGGTCAGACATGACAACAATGGAGGAGACAGGAGAGAATAGGTCAGACATGACAACAATGGAGGAGACAGGAGAGAATAGGTCAGACATGACAACAATGGGGGAGACAGGAGAGAATAGGTCAGACATAACAACAATGGAGGAGACAGGAGAGAATAGGTCAAACATGACATCAATAGTGGAGACAGGAGAGAATAGGTCAGACATGACAACAATGGAGGAGACAGGAGAGAATAGGTCAGACATGACAACAATAGAGGAGACAGGAGAGAATAGGTCAGACATGACAACAATGGAGGAGACAGGAGAGAATAGGTCAGACATGACAACAATGGAGAAGACAGGAGAGAATAGATCAGACATGACAACAATAAAGGAGACAGGAGAGAATAGGTCAGACATGATAACAATAGAGGAGACAGGAGAGAATAAGTCAGACATGACAACAATGGAGGAGACAGGAGAGAATAGGTCAAACATGACAACAATAGAGGAGACAGGAGAGAATAGGTCAGACATGACAACATTGGAGGAGACAGGAGAGAATAGGTCAGATATGACAACCATGGAGGAGACATCACAGAATAGGTCAGACATGACAACAATGGAGGAGACATCACAGAATAGGTCAGATATGACAAAAATGGGAGCGGAATTAGAGAATAGGTCAGACATGACAACAATGGAGGAGACAGGAGAGAATAGGTCAGACATGACAACAATGGGAGCGGAATTAGAGAATAGGTCAGACATGACAACAATGGGAGCGGAATTAGAGAATAGGTCAGACATGACAACAATGGGAGCGGAATTAGAGAATAGGTCAGACATGACAACAATGGAGGAGACAGGAGAGAATAGGTCAGACATGACAACAATGGAGGAGACAGGAGAGAATAGGTCAGACATGACAACAATGGAGGAGACAGGAGAGAATAGGTCAGACATGACAACAATGGAGGAGGCATCACAGAATAGGTCAGACATGACAACAATGGAGAAGACAGGCGAGAATAGGTCAGACATGACAACAATGGAGGAGACAGGAGAGAATAGGTCAGACATGACAACAATGGAGGAGACAGGAGAGAATAGGTCAGACATGACAACAATGGGGGAGACAGGAGAGCATAGGTCAGACATAACAACAATGGAGGAGACAGGAGAGAATAGGTCAGACATGACAACAATGGAGGAGACAGGAGAGAATAGGTCAGACATGACAACAATGGAGGAGACAGGAGAGAATAGTCAGACATGACAACAATAGAGGAGACAGGAGAGAATAGGTCAGACATGACAACAATGGAGGAGACAGGAGAGAATAGGTCAGACATGACAACAATAGAGGAGACAGGAGAGAATAGGTCAGACATGACAACAATGGAGGAGACAGGAGAGAATAGGTCAGACATGACAACAATGGAGAAGACAGGAGAGAATAGGTCAGACATGACAACAATAGAGGAGACAGGAGAGAATAGGTCAGACATAATAACAATAGAGGAGACAGGAGAGAATAGGTCAGACATGACAACAATGGAGGAGACAGGAGAGAATAGGTCAAACATGACAACAATAGAGGAGACAGGAGAGAATAGGTCAGACATGACAACAATGGAGGAGACAGGAGAGAATAGGTCAGACATGACAACAATGGAGGAGACATCACAGAATAAGTCAGACATGACAACAATGGAGGAGACATTACAGAATAGGTCAGATATGACAAAAATGGGAGCGGAATTGGAGAATAGGTCAGACATGACAACAATGGAGGAGACAGGAGAGAATAGGTCAGACATGACAACAATGGGAGCGGAATTAGAGAATAGGTCAGACATGACAACAATGGGAGCGGAATTAGAGAATAGGTCAGACATGACAACAATGGGAGCGGAATTAGAGAACAGGTCAGACATGACAACAATGGAGGAGACAGGAGAGAATAGGTCAGACATGACAACAATGGAGTAGACAGGAGAGAATAGGTCAGACATGACTACAATGGAGGAGACAGGAGAGAATAGGTCAGACATGACAACAATGGAGGAGGCATCACAGAATAGGTCAGACATGACAACAATGGAGAAGACAGGCGAGAATAGGTCAGACATGACAACAATGGAAGAGACAGGAGAGAATAGGTCAGACATGACAACAATGGAGGAGACAGGAGAGAATAGGTCAGACATGACAACAATGGGAGAGACAGGAGAGAATAGGTCAGACATAACAACAATGGATGAGACAGGAGAGAATAGGTCAGACATGACAACAATGGAGGAGACAGGAGAGAATAGGTCAGACATGACAACAATGGAGGAGACAGGAGAGAATAGTCAGACATGACAACAATAGAGGAGACAGGAGAGAATAGGTCAGACATGACAACAATGGAGGAGACAGGAGAGAATAGGTAAGACATGACAATAATAGAGGAGACAGGAGAGAATAGGGCAGACATTACAACAATGGAGGAGACAGGAGAGAATAGGTCAGACATGACAACAATGGAGAAGACAGGAGAGAATAGGTCAGACATGACAACAATAAAGGAGACAGGAGAGAATAGGTCAGACATGATAACAATAGAGGAGACAGGAGAGAATAGTTCAGACATGACAACGATGGAGGAGACAGGAGAGAATAGGTCAAACATGACAACAATAGAGGAGACAGGAGAGAATAGGTCAGACATGACAACAATGGAGGAGACAGGAGAGAATAGGTCAGACATGACAACAATAGAGGAGACAGGAGAGAATAGGTCAGACATGACAACAATGGAGGAGACAGGAGAGAATAGGTCAGACATGACAACAATGGAGAAGACAGGAGAGAATAGGTCAGACATGACAACAATAAAGGAGACAGGAGAGAATAGGTCAGACATGATAACAATAGAGGAGACAGGAGAGAATAGGTCAGACATGACAACAATGGAGGAGACAGGAGAGAATAGGTCAAACATGACAACAATAGAGGAGACAGGAGAGAATAGGTCAGACATGACAACAATGGAGGAGACAGGAGAGAATAGGTCAGACATGACAACAATGGAGGAGACATCACAGAATAGGTCAGACATGACAACAATGGAGGAGAAATCACAGAATAGGTCAGTTATGTCAAAAATGGGAGCGGAATTAGAGAATAGGTCAGACATGACAACAATGGAGGAGACAGGAGAGAATAGGTCAGACATGACAACAATGGGAGCGGAATTAGAGAATAGGTCAGACATGACAACAATGGGAGCGGAATTAGAGAATTGGTCAGACATGACAACAATGGGAGCGGAATTAGAGAATAGGTCAGACATGACAACAATGGAGGAGACAGGAGAGAATAGGTCAGACATGACAACAATGGAGGAGACAGGAGAGAATAGGTCAGACATGACAACAATGGAGGAGGCATCACAGAATAGGTCAGACATGACAACAATGGAGAAGACAGGTGAGAATAGGTCAGACATGACAACAATGGAGGAGACAGGAGAGAATAGGTCAGACATGACAACAATGGAGGAGACAGGAGAGAATAGGTCAGACATGACAACAATGGGGGAGACAGGAGAGAATAGGTCAGACATAACAACAATGGATGAGACAGGAGAGAATAGGTCAGACATGACAACAATGGAGGAGACAGGAGAGAATAGGTCAGACATGACAACAATGGAGGAGACAGGAGAGAATAGTCAGACATGACAACAATAGAGGAGACAGGAGAGAATAGGTCAGACATGACAACAATGGAGGAGACAGGAGAGAATAGGTCAGACATGACAACAATAGAGGAGACAGGAGAGAATAGGGCAGACATGACAACAATGGAGGAGACAGGAGAGAATAGGTCAGACATGACAACAATGGAGAAGACAGGAGAGAATAGGTCAGACATGACAACAATAAAGGAGACAGGAGAGAATAGGTCAGACATGATAACAATAGAGGAGACAGGAGAGAATAGGTCAGACATGACAACAATGGAGGAGACAGGAGAGAATAGGTCAAACATGACAACAATAGAGGAGACAGGAGAGAATAGGTCAGACATGACAACAATGGAGGAGACAGGAGAGAATAGGTCAGACATGACAACAATGGAGGAGACAGGAGAGAATAGGTCAAACATGACATCAATAGTGGAGACAGGAGAGAATAGGTCAGACATGACAACAATGGAGGAGACAGGAGAGAATAGGTCAGACATGACAACAATAGAGGAGACAGGAGAGAATAGGTCAGACATGACAACAATGGAGGAGACAGGAGAGAATAGGTCAGACATGACAACAATGGAGAAGACAGGAGAGAATAGATCAGACATGACAACAATAAAGGAGACAGGAGAGAATAGGTCAGACATGATAACAATAGAGGAGACAGGAGAGAATAAGTCAGACATGACAACAATGGAGGAGACAGGAGAGAATAGGTCAAACATGACAACAATAGAGGAGACAGGAGAGAATAGGTCAGACATGACAACATTGGAGGAGACAGGAGAGAATAGGTCAGATATGACAACCATGGAGGAGACATCACAGAATAGGTCAGACATGACAACAATGGAGGAGACATCACAGAATAGGTCAGATATGACAAAAATGGGAGCGGAATTAGAGAATAGGTCAGACATGACAACAATGGAGGAGACAGGAGAGAATAGGTCAGACATGACAACAATGGGAGCGGAATTAGAGAATAGGTCAGACATGACAACAATGGGAGCGGAATTAGAGAATAGGTCAGACATGACAACAATGGGAGCGGAATTAGAGAATAGGTCAGACATGACAACAATGGAGGAGACAGGAGAGAATAGGTCAGACATGACAACAATGGAGGAGACAGGAGAGAATAGGTCAGACATGACAACAATGGAGGAGACAGGAGAGAATAGGTCAGACATGACAACAATGGAGGAGGCATCACAGAATAGGTCAGACATGACAACAATGGAGAAGACAGGCGAGAATAGGTCAGACATGACAACAATGGAGGAGACAGGAGAGAATAGGTCAGACATGACAACAATGGAGGAGACAGGAGAGAATAGGTCAGACATGACAACAATGGGGGAGACAGGAGAGCATAGGTCAGACATAACAACAATGGAGGAGACAGGAGAGAATAGGTCAGACATGACAACAATGGAGGAGACAGGAGAGAATAGGTCAGACATGACAACAATGGAGGAGACAGGAGAGAATAGTCAGACATGACAACAATAGAGGAGACAGGAGAGAATAGGTCAGACATGACAACAATGGAGGAGACAGGAGAGAATAGGTCAGACATGACAACAATAGAGGAGACAGGAGAGAATAGGTCAGACATGACAACAATGGAGGAGACAGGAGAGAATAGGTCAGACATGACAACAATGGAGAAGACAGGAGAGAATAGGTCAGACATGACAACAATAGAGGAGACAGGAGAGAATAGGTCAGACATAATAACAATAGAGGAGACAGGAGAGAATAGGTCAGACATGACAACAATGGAGGAGACAGGAGAGAATAGGTCAAACATGACAACAATAGAGGAGACAGGAGAGAATAGGTCAGACATGACAACAATGGAGGAGACAGGAGAGAATAGGTCAGACATGACAACAATGGAGGAGACATCACAGAATAAGTCAGACATGACAACAATGGAGGAGACATTACAGAATAGGTCAGATATGACAAAAATGGGAGCGGAATTGGAGAATAGGTCAGACATGACAACAATGGAGGAGACAGGAGAGAATAGGTCAGACATGACAACAATGGGAGCGGAATTAGAGAATAGGTCAGACATGACAACAATGGGAGCGGAATTAGAGAATAGGTCAGACATGACAACAATGGGAGCGGAATTAGAGAACAGGTCAGACATGACAACAATGGAGGAGACAGGAGAGAATAGGTCAGACATGACAACAATGGAGTAGACAGGAGAGAATAGGTCAGACATGACTACAATGGAGGAGACAGGAGAGAATAGGTCAGACATGACAACAATGGAGGAGGCATCACAGAATAGGTCAGACATGACAACAATGGAGAAGACAGGCGAGAATAGGTCAGACATGACAACAATGGAAGAGACAGGAGAGAATAGGTCAGACATGACAACAATGGAGGAGACAGGAGAGAATAGGTCAGACATGACAACAATGGGAGAGACAGGAGAGAATAGGTCAGACATAACAACAATGGATGAGACAGGAGAGAATAGGTCAGACATGACAACAATGGAGGAGACAGGAGAGAATAGGTCAGACATGACAACAATGGAGGAGACAGGAGAGAATAGTCAGACATGACAACAATAGAGGAGACAGGAGAGAATAGGTCAGACATGACAACAATGGAGGAGACAGGAGAGAATAGGTAAGACATGACAATAATAGAGGAGACAGGAGAGAATAGGGCAGACATTACAACAATGGAGGAGACAGGAGAGAATAGGTCAGACATGACAACAATGGAGAAGACAGGAGAGAATAGGTCAGACATGACAACAATAAAGGAGACAGGAGAGAATAGGTCAGACATGATAACAATAGAGGAGACAGGAGAGAATAGTTCAGACATGACAACGATGGAGGAGACAGGAGAGAATAGGTCAAACATGACAACAATAGAGGAGACACGAGAGAATAGGTCAGACATGACAACAATGGAGGAGACAGGAGAGAATAGGTCAGACATGACAACAATAGAGGAGACAGGAGAGAATAGGTCAGACATGACAACAATGGAGGAGACAGGAGAGAATAGGTCAGACATGACAACAATGGAGAAGACAGGAGAGAATAGGTCAGACATGACAACAATAAAGGAGACAGGAGAGAATAGGTCAGACATGATAACAATAGAGGAGACAGGAGAGAATAGGTCAGACATGACAACAATGGAGGAGACAGGAGAGAATAGGTCAAACATGACAACAATAGAGGAGACAGGAGAGAATAGGTCAGACATGACAACAATGGAGGAGACAGGAGAGAATAGGTCAGACATGACAACAATGGAGGAGACATCACAGAATAGGTCAGACATGACAACAATGGAGGAGAAATCACAGAATAGGTCAGTTATGTCAAAAATGGGAGCGGAATTAGAGAATAGGTCAGACATGACAACAATGGAGGAGACAGGAGAGAATAGGTCAGACATGACAACAATGGGAGCGGAATTAGAGAATAGGTCAGACATGACAACAATGGGAGCGGAATTAGAGAATTGGTCAGACATGACAACAATGGGAGCGGAATTAGAGAATAGGTCAGACATGACAACAATGGAGGAGACAGGAGAGAATAGGTCAGACATGACAACAATGGAGGAGACAGGAGAGAATAGGTCAGACATGACAACAATGGAGGAGGCATCACAGAATAGGTCAGACATGACAACAATGGAGAAGACAGGTGAGAATAGGTCAGACATGACAACAATGGAGGAGACAGGAGAGAATAGGTCAGACATGACAACAATGGAGGAGACAGGAGAGAATAGGTCAGACATGACAACAATGGGGGAGACAGGAGAGAATAGGTCAGACATAACAACAATGGATGAGACAGGAGAGAATAGGTCAGACATGACAACAATGGAGGAGACAGGAGAGAATAGGTCAGACATGACAACAATGGAGGAGACAGGAGAGAATAGTCAGACATGACAACAATAGAGGAGACAGGAGAGAATAGGTCAGACATGACAACAATGGAGGAGACAGGAGAGAATAGGTCAGACATGACAACAATAGAGGAGACAGGAGAGAATAGGGCAGACATGACAACAATGGAGGAGACAGGAGAGAATAGGTCAGACATGACAACAATGGAGAAGACAGGAGAGAATAGGTCAGACATGACAACAATAAAGGAGACAGGAGAGAATAGGTCAGACATGATAACAATAGAGGAGACAGGAGAGAATAGGTCAGACATGACAACAATGGAGGAGACAGGAGAGAATAGGTCAAACATGACAACAATAGAGGAGACAGGAGAGAATAGGTCAGACATGACAACAATGGAGGAGACAGGAGAGAATAGGTCAGACATGACAACAATAGAGGAGACAGGAGAGAATAGGTCAGACATGACAACAATGGAGGAGACAGGAGAGAATAGGTCAGACATGACAACAATGGAGAAGACAGGAGAGAATAGGTCAGACATGACAAAAATAAAGGAGACAGGAGAGAATAGGTCACACATAATAACAATAGAGGAGACAGGCGAGAATAGGTCAGACATGACAACAATGGAGGAGACAGGAGAGAATAGGTCAAACATGACAACAATTGAGGTGACAGGAGAGAATAGGTCAGACATGACAACAATGGAGGAGACAGGAGAGAATAGGTCAGACATGACAACAATGGAGGAGACATCACAGAATAAGTCAGACATGACAACAATGGAGGAGACATTACAGAATAGGTCAGATATGACAAAAATGGGAGCGGAATTAGAGAATAGGTCAGACATGACAACAATGGAGGAGACAGGAGAGAATAGGTCAGACATGACAACAATGGGAGCGGAATTAGAGAATAGGTCAGACATGACAACAATGGGAGCGGAATTAGAGAATAGGTCAGACATGACAACAATGGGAGCGGAATTAGAGAACAGGTCAGACATGACAACAATGGAGGAGACAGGAGAGAATAGGTCAGACATGACAACAATGGAGGAGACAGGAGAGAATAGGTCAGACATGACTACAATGGAGGAGACAGGAGAGAATAGGTCAGACATGACAACAATGGAGGAGGCATCACAGAATAGGTCAGACATGACAACAATGGAGAAGACAGGCGAGAATAGGTCAGACATGACAACAATGGAGGAGACAGGAGAGAATAGGTCAGACATGACAACAATGGAGGAGACAGGAGAGAATAGGTCAGACATGACAACAATGGGGGAGACAGGAGAGAATAGGTCAGACATAACAACAATGGATGAGACAGGAGAGAATAGGTCAGACATGACAACAATGGAGGAGACAGGAGAGAATAGGTCAGACATGACAACAATGGAGGAGACAGGAGAGAATAGTCAGACATGACAACAATAGAGGAGACAGGAGAGAATAGGTCAGACATGACAACAATGGAGGAGACAGGAGAGAATAGGTAAGACATGACAACAATAGAGGAGACAGAAGAGAATAGGGCAGACATTACAACAATGGAGGAGACAGGAGAGAATAGGTCAGACATGACAACAATGGAGAAGACAGGAGAGAATAGGTCAGACATGACAACAATAAAGGAGACAGGAGAGAATAGGTCAGACATGATAACAATAGAGGAGACAAGAGAGAATAGGTCAGACATGACAACGATGGAGGAGACAGGAGAGAATAGGTCAAACATGACAACAATAGAGGAGACAGGAGAGAATAGGTCAGACATGACAACAATGGAGGAGACAGGAGAGAATAGGTCAGACATGACAACAATGGAGAAGACCGGAGAGAATAGGTCAGACATGACAACAATAAAGGAGACAGGAGAGAATAGGTCAGACATGATAACAATAGAGGAGACAGGAGAGAATAGGTCAGACATGACAACAATGGAGGAGACAGGATAGAATAGGTCAAACATGACAACAATAGAGGAGACAGGAGAGAATAGGTCAGACATGACAACAATGGAGGAGACAGGAGAGAATAGGTCAGACATGACAACAATGGAGGAGACATCACAGAATAGGTCAGACATGACAACAATGGAGGAGAAATCACAGAATAGGTCAGATATGTCAAAAATGGGAGCGGAATTAGAGAATAGGTCAGACATGACAACAATGGAGGAGACAGGAGAGAATAGGTCAGACATGACAACAATGGGAGCGGAATTAGAGAATAGGTCAGACATGACAACAATGGGAGCGGAATTAGAGAATAGGTCAGACATGACAACAATGGGAGCGGAATTAGAGAATAGGTCAGACATGACAACAATGGAGGAGACAGGAGAGAATAGGTCAGACATGACAACAATGGAGGAGACAGGAGAGAATAGGTCAGACATGACGACAATGGAGGAGGCATCACAGAATAGGTCAGACATGACAACAATGGAGAAGACAGGCGAGAATAGGTCAGACATGACAACAATGGAGGAGACAGGAGAGAATAGGTCAGACATGACAACAATGGAGGAGACAGGAGAGAATAGGTCAGACATGACAACAATGGGGGAGACAGGAGAGAATAGGTCAGACATGACAACAATGGGGGAGACAGGAGAGAATAGGTCAGACATAACAACAATGGATGAGACAGGAGAGAATAGGTCAGACATGACAACAATGGAGGAGACAGGAGAGAATAGGTCAGACATGACAACAATGGAGGAGACAGGAGAGAATAGTCAGACATGACAACAATAGAGGAGACAGGAGAGAATAGGTCAGACATGACAACAATGGAGGAGACAGGAGAGAATAGGTCAGACATGACAACAATAGAGGAGACAGGAGAGAATAGGGCAGACATGACAACAATGGAGGAGACAGGAGAGAATAGATCAGACATGACAACAATGGAGAAGACAGGAGAGAATAGGTCAGACATGACAACAATAAAGGAGACAGGAGAGAATAGGTCAGACATGATAACAATAGAGGAGACAGGAGAGAATAGGTCAGACATGACAACAATGGAGGAGACAGGAGAGAATAGGTCAAACATGACAACAATAGAGGAGACAGGAGAGAATAGGTCAGACATGACAACAATGGAGGAGACAGGAGAGAATAGGTCACACATGACAACAATAGAGGAGACAGGAGAGAATAGGTCAGACATGACAACAATGGAGGAGACAGGAGAGAATAGGTCAGACATGACAACAATGGAGAAGACAGGAGAGAATAGGTCAGACATGACAACAATAAAGGAGACAGGAGAGAATAGGTCAGACATGATAACAATAGAGGAGACAGGAGAGAATAGGTCAGACATGACAACAATGGAGGAGACAGGAGAGAATAGGTCAAACATGACAACAATAGAGGAGACAGGAGAGAATAGGTCAGACATGACAACAATGGAGGAGACAGGAGAGAATAGGTCAGACATGACAACAATGGAGGAGACATCACAGAATAGGTCAGACATGACAACAATGGAGGAGACATCACACACTAGGTCAGATATGACAAAAATGGGAGCGGAATTAGAGAATAGGTCAGACATGACAACAATGGAGGAGACAGGAGAGAATAGGTCAGACATGACAACAATGGGAGCGGAATTAGAGAATAGGTCAGACATGACAACAATGGGAGCGGAATTAGAGAATAGGTCAGACATGACAACAATGGGAGGGGAATTAGAGAATAGGTCAGACATGACAACAATGGAGGAGACAGGAGAGAATAGGTCAGACATGACAACAATGGAGGAGACATGAGAGAATAGGTCAGACATGACAACAATGGAGGAGGCATCACAGAATAGGTCAGACATGACAACAATGGAGAAGACAGGCGAGAATAGGTCAGACATGACAACAATGGAGGAGACAGGAGAGAATAGGTCAGACATGACAACAATGGAGGAGACAGGAGAGAATAGGTCAGACATGACAACAATGGGGGAGACAGGAGAGAATAGGTCAGACATAACAACAATGGAGGAGACAGGAGAGAATAGGTCAGACATGACAACAATGGAGGAGACAGGAGAGAATAGGTCAGACATGACAACAATGGAGGAGACAGGAGAGAATAGTCAGACATGACAACAATAGAGGAGACAGGAGAGAATAGGTCAGACATGACAACAATGGAGGAGACAGGAGAGAATAGGTCAGACATGACAACAATAGAGGAGACAGGAGAGAATAGGTCAGACATGACAACAATAAAGGAGACAGGAGAGAATAGGTCAGACATGACAACAATGGAGAAGACGGTAGAGAATAGGTCAGACATGACAACAATAAAGGAGACAGGAGAGAATAGGTCAGACATGATAACAATAGAGGAGACAGGAGGAATAGGTCAGACATGACAACAATGGAGGAGACAGGAGAGAATAGGTCAGACATGACAACAATGGGGGAGACAGGAGAGAATAGGTCAGACATAACAACAATGGAGGAGACAGGAGAGAATAGGTCAGACATGACAACAATGGAGGAGACAGGAGAGAATAGGTCAGACATGACAACAATAGAGGAGACAGGAGAGAATAGGTCAGACATGACAACAATAGAGGAGACAGGAGAGAATAGGTCAGACATGACAACAATGGAGGAGACAGGAGAGAATAGGTCAGACATGACAACAATGGAGGAGACAGGAGAGAATAGGTCAGACATGACAACAATGGAGGAGACAGGAGAGAATAGGTCAGACATGACAACAATAGAGGAGACAGGAGAGAATAGGGCAGACATGACAACAATGGAGGAGACAGGAGAGAATAGGTCAGACATGACAACAATAGAGAAGACAGGAGAGAATAGGTCAGACATGACAACAATAAAGGAGACAGGAGAGAATAGGTCAGACATGACAACAATGGAGGAGACAGGAGAGAATAGGTCAAACATGACAACAATAGAGGAGACAGGAGAGAATAGGTCAGACATGACAACAATGGAGGAGACAGGAGAGAATAGGTCAGACATGACAACAATAGAGGAGACAGGAGAGAATAGGTCAGACATGACAACAATGGAGGAGACAGGAGAGAATAGGTCAGACATGACAACAATGGAGAAGACAGGAAAGAATAGGTCAGACATGACAACAATAAAGGAGACAGGAGAGAATAGGTCAGACATGATAACAATAGAGGAGACAGGAGAGAATAAGTCAGACATGACAACAATGGAGGATACAGGAGAGAATAGGTCAAACATGACAACAATAGAGGAGACAGGAGAGAATAGGTCAGACATGACAACAATGGAGGAGACAGGAGAGAATAGGTCAGACATGACAACAATGGAGGAGACATCACAGAATAGGTCAGACATGACAACAATGGAGGAGACATCACACACTAGGTCAGATATGACAAAAATGGGAGCGGAATTAGAGAATAGGTCAGACATGACAACAATGGAGTAGACAGGAGAGAATAGGTCAGACATGACAACAATGGGAGCGGAATTAGAGAATAGGTCAGACATGACAACAATGGGAGCGGAATTAGAGAATAGGTCAGACATGACAACAATGGGAGGGGAATTAGAGAATAGGTCAGACATGACAACAATGGAGGAGACAGGAGAGAATAGGTCAGACATGACAACAATGGAGGAGACATGAGAGAATAGGTCAGACATGACAACAATGGAGGAGGCATCACAGAATAGGTCAGACATGACAACAATGGAGAAGACAGGCGAGAATAGGTCAGACATGACAACAATGGAGGAGACAGGAGAGAATAGGTCAGACATGACAACAATGGAGGAGACAGGAGAGAATAGTCAGACATGACAACAATAGAGGAGACAGGAGAGAATAGGTCAGACATGACAACAATGGAGGAGACAGGAGAGAATAGGTCAGACATGACAACAATAGAGGAGACAGGAGAGAATAGGGCAGACATGACAACAATGGAGGAGACAGGAGAGAATAGGTCAGACATGACAACAATGGAGAAGACAGGAGAGAATAGGTCAGACATGACAACAATAAAGGAGACAGGAGAGAATAGGTCAGACATGATAACAATAGAGGAGACAGGAGAGAATAGGTCAGACATGACAACAATGGAGGAGACAGGAGAGAATAGGTCAAACATGACAACAATAGAGGAGACAGGAGAGAATAGGTCAGACATGACAACAATGGAGGAGACAGGAGAGAATAGGTCAGACATGACAACAATAGAGGAGACAGGAGAGAATAGGTCAGACATGACAACAATGGAGGAGACAGGAGAGAATAGGTCAGACATGACAACAATGGAGAAGACAGGAGAGAATAGGTCAGACATGACAACAATAAAGGAGACTGGAGAGAATAGGTCAGACATAATAACAATAGAGGAGACAGGAGAGAATAGGTCAGACATGACAACAATGGAGGAGACAGGAGAGAATAGGTCAAACATGACAACAATAGAGGAGACAGGAGAGAATAGGTCAGACATGACAACAATGGAGGAGACAGGAGAGAATAGGTCAGACATGACAACAATGGAGGAGACATCACAGAATAAGTCAGACATGACAACAATGGAGGAGACATTACAGAATAGGTCAGATATGACAAAAATGGGAGCGGAATTAGAGAATAGGTCAGACATGACAACAATGGAGGAGACAGGAGAGAATAGGTCAGACATGACAACAATGGGAGCGGAATTAGAGAATAGGTCAGACATGACAACAATGGGAGCGGAATTAGAGAACAGGTCAGACATGACAACAATGGGAGCGGAATTAGAGAACAGGTCAGACATGACAACAATGGAGGAGACAGGAGAGAATAGATCAGACATGACAACAATGGAGGAGACAGGAGAGAATAGGTCAGACATGACTACAATGGAGGAGACAGGAGAGAATAGGTCAGACATGACAACAATGGAGGAGGCATCACAGAATAGGTCAGACATGACAACAATGGAGAAGACAGGCGAGAATAGGTCAGACATGACAACAATGGAGGAGACAGGAGAGAATAGGTCAGACATGACAACAATGGAGGAGACAGGAGAGAATAGGTCAGACATGACAACAATGCGGGAGACAGGAGAGAATAGGTCAGACATAACAACAATGGATGAGACAGGAGAGAATAGGTCAGACATGACAACAATGGAGGAGACAGGAGAGAATAGGTCAGACATGACAACAATGGAGGAGACAGGAGAGAATAGTCAGACATGACAACAATAGAGGAGACAGGAGAGAATAGGTCAGACATGACAACAATGGAGGAGACAGGAGAGAATAGGTCAGACATGACAACAATAGAGGAGACAGGAGAGAATAGGGCAGACATTACAACAATGGAGGAGACAGGAGAGAATAGGTCAGACATGACAACAATGGAGAAGACAGGAGAGAATAGGTCAGACATGACAACAATAAAGGAGACAGGAGAGAATAGGTCAGACATGATAACAATAGAGGAGACAGGAGAGAATAGGTCAGACATGACAACGATGGAGGAGACAGGAGAGAATAGGTCAAACATGACAACAATAGAGGAGACAGGAGAGAATAGGTCAGACATGACAACAATGGAGGGGACAGGAGAGAATAGGTCAGACATGACAACAATAGAGGAGACAGGAGAGAATAGGTCAGACATGACAACAATGGAGGAGACAGGAGAGAATAGGTCAGACATGACAACAATGGAGAAGACAGGAGAGAATAGGTCAGACATGACAACAATAAAGGAGACAGGAGAGAATAGGTCAGACATGATAACAATAGAGGAGACAGGAGAGAATAGGTCAGACATGACAACAATGGAGGAGACAGGAGAGAATAGGTCAAACATGACAACAATAGAGGAGACAGGAGAGAATAGGTCAGACATGACAACAATGGAGGAGACAGGAGAGAATAGGTCAGACATGACAACAATGGAGGAGACATCACAGAATAGGTCAGACATGACAACAATGGAGGAGAAATCACAGAATAGGTCAGATATGTCAAAAATGGGAGCGGAATTAGAGAATAGGTCAGACATGACAACAATGGAGGAGACAGGAGAGAATAGGTCAGACATGACAACAATGGGAGCGGAATTAGAGAATAGGTCAGACATGACAACAATGGGAGCGGAATTAGAGAATAGGTCAGACATGACAACAATGGCAGCGGAATTAGAGAATAGGTCAGACATGACAACAATGGAGGAGACAGGAGAGAATAGGTCAGACATGACAACAATGGAGGAGACAGGAGAGAATAGGTCAGACATGACAACAATGGAGGAGGCATCACAGAATAGGTCAGACATGACAACAATGGAGAAGACAGGCGAGAATAGGTCAGACATGACAACAATGGAGGAGACAGGAGAGAATAGGTCAGACATGACAACAATGGAGGAGACAGGAGAGAATAGGTCAGACATGTCAATAATGGGGGAGACAGGAGAGAATAGGTCAGACATAACAACAATGGATGAGACAGGAGAGAATAGGTCAGACATGACAACAATGGAGGAGAAAGGAGAGAATAGGTCAGACATGACAACAATGGAGGAGACAGGAGAGAATAGTCAGACATGACAACAATAGAGGAGACAGGAGAGAATAGGTCAGACATAACAACAATGGAGGAGACAGGAGAGAATAGGTCAGACATGACAACAATAGAGGAGACAGGAGAGAATAGGGCAGACATGACAACAATGGAGGAGACAGGAGAGAATAGATCAGACATGACAACAATGGAGAAGACAGGAGAGAATAGGTCAGACATGACAACAATAAAGGAGACAGGAGAGAATAGGTCAGACATGATAACAATAGAGGAGACAGGAGAGAATAGGTCAGACATGACAACAATGGAGGAGACAGGAGAGAATAGGTCAAACATGACAACAATAGAGGAGACAGGAGAGAATAGGTCAGACATTACAACAATGGAGGAGACAGGAGAGAATAGGTCAGACATGACAACAATAGAGGAGACAGGAGAGAATAGGTCAGACATGACAACAATGGAGGAGACAGGAGAGAATACGTCAGACATGACAACAATGGAGAAGACAGGAGAGAATAGGTCAGACATGACAACAATAAAGGAGACAGGAGAGAATAGGTCAGACATGATAACAATAGAGGAGACAGGAGAGAATAGGTCAGACATGACAGCAATGGAGGAGACAGGAGAGAATAGGTCAAACATGACAACAATAGAGGAGACAGGAGAGAATAGGTCAGACATGACAACAATGGAGGAGACAGGAGAGAATAGGTCAGACATGACAACAATGGAGGAGACATCACAGAATAGGTCAGACATGACAACAATGGAGGAGACATCACACACTAGGTCAGATATGACAAAAATGGGAGCGGAATTAGAGAATAGGTCAGACATGACAACAATGGAGGAGACAGGAGAGAATAGGTCAGACATGACAACAATGGAGGAGACATCACAGAATAAGTCAGACATGACAACAATGGAGGAGACATTACAGAATAGGTCAGATATGACAAAAATGGGAGCGGAATTAGAGAATAGGTCAGACATGACAACAATGGAGGAGACAGGAGAGAATAGGTCAGACATGACAACAATGGGAGCGGAATTAGAGAATAGGTCAGACATGACAACAATGGGAGCGGAATTAGAGAACAGGTCAGACATGACAACAATGGGAGCGGAATTAGAGAACAGGTCAGACATGACAACAATGGAGGAGACAGGAGAGAATAGATCAGACATGACAACAATGGAGGAGACAGGAGAGAATAGGTCAGACATGACTACAATGGAGGAGACAGGAGAGAATAGGTCAGACATGACAACAATGGAGGAGGCATCACAGAATAGGTCAGACATGACAACAATGGAGAAGACAGGCGAGAATAGGTCAGACATGACAACAATGGAGGAGACAGGAGAGAATAGGTCAGACATGACAACAATGGAGGAGACAGGAGAGAATAGGTCAGACATGACAACAATGCGGGAGACAGGAGAGAATAGGTCAGACATAACAACAATGGATGAGACAGGAGAGAATAGGTCAGACATGACAACAATGGAGGAGACAGGAGAGAATAGGTCAGACATGACAACAATGGAGGAGACAGGAGAGAATAGTCAGACATGACAACAATAGAGGAGACAGGAGAGAATAGGTCAGACATGACAACAATGGAGGAGACAGGAGAGAATAGGTCAGACATGACAACAATAGAGGAGACAGGAGAGAATAGGGCAGACATTACAACAATGGAGGAGACAGGAGAGAATAGGTCAGACATGACAACAATGGAGAAGACAGGAGAGAATAGGTCAGACATGACAACAATAAAGGAGACAGGAGAGAATAGGTCAGACATGATAACAATAGAGGAGACAGGAGAGAATAGGTCAGACATGACAACGATGGAGGAGACAGGAGAGAATAGGTCAAACATGACAACAATAGAGGAGACAGGAGAGAATAGGTCAGACATGACAACAATGGAGGGGACAGGAGAGAATAGGTCAGACATGACAACAATAGAGGAGACAGGAGAGAATAGGTCAGACATGACAACAATGGAGGAGACAGGAGAGAATAGGTCAGACATGACAACAATGGAGAAGACAGGAGAGAATAGGTCAGACATGACAACAATAAAGGAGACAGGAGAGAATAGGTCAGACATGATAACAGTAGAGGAGACAGGAGAGAATAGGTCAGACATGACAACAATGGAGGAGACAGGAGAGAATAGGTCAAACATGACAACAATAGAGGAGACAGGAGAGAATAGGTCAGACATGACAACAATGGAGGAGACAGGAGAGAATAGGTCAGACATGACAACAATGGAGGAGACATCACAGAATAGGTCAGACATGACAACAATGGAGGAGAAATCACAGAATAGGTCAGATATGTCAAAAATGGGAGCGGAATTAGAGAATAGGTCAGACATGACAACAATGGAGGAGACAGGAGAGAATAGGTCAGACATGACAACAATGGGAGCGGAATTAGAGAATAGGTCAGACATGACAACAATGGGAGCGGAATTAGAGAATAGGTCAGACATGACAACAATGGCAGCGGAATTAGAGAATAGGTCAGACATGACAACAATGGAGGAGACAGGAGAGAATAGGTCAGACATGACAACAATGGAGGAGACAGGAGAGAATAGGTCAGACATGACAACAATGGAGGAGGCATCACAGAATAGGTCAGACATGACAACAATGGAGAAGACAGGCGAGAATAGGTCAGACATGACAACAATGGAGGAGACAGGAGAGAATAGGTCAGACATGACAACAATGGAGGAGACAGGAGAGAATAGGTCAGACATGTCAATAATGGGGGAGACAGGAGAGAATAGGTCAGACATAACAACAATGGATGAGACAGGAGAGAATAGGTCAGACATGACAACAATGGAGGAGAAAGGAGAGAATAGGTCAGACATGACAACAATGGAGGAGACAGGAGAGAATAGTCAGACATGACAACAATAGAGGAGACAGGAGAGAATAGGTCAGACATAACAACAATGGAGGAGACAGGAGAGAATAGGTCAGACATGACAACAATAGAGGAGACAGGAGAGAATAGGGCAGACATGACAACAATGGAGGATACAGGAGAGAATAGATCAGACATGACAACAATGGAGAAGACAGGAGAGAATAGGTCAGACATGACAACAATAAAGGAGACAGGAGAGAATAGGTCAGACATGATAACAATAGAGGAGACAGGAGAGAATAGGTCAGACATGACAACAATGGAGGAGACAGGAGAGAATAGGTCAAACATGACAACAATAGAGGAGACAGGAGAGAATAGGTCAGACATTACAACAATGGAGGAGACAGGAGAGAATAGGTCAGACATGACAACAATAGAGGAGACAGGAGAGAATAGGTCAGACATGACAACAATGGAGGAGACAGGAGAGAATACGTCAGACATGACAACAATGGAGAAGACAGGAGAGAATAGGTCAGACATGACAACAATAAAGGAGACAGGAGAGAATAGGTCAGACATGATAACAATAGAGGAGACAGGAGAGAATAGGTCAGACATGACAGCAATGGAGGAGACAGGAGAGAATAGGTCAAACATGACAACAATAGAGGAGACAGGAGAGAATAGGTCAGACATGACAACAATGGAGGAGACAGGAGAGAATAGGTCAGACATGACAACAATGGAGGAGACATCACAGAATAGGTCAGACATGACAACAATGGAGGAGACATCACACACTAGGTCAGATATGACAAAAATGGGAGCGGAATTAGAGAATAGGTCAGACATGACAACAATGGAGGAGACAAGAGAGAATAGGTCAGACATGACAACAATGGTAGCGGAATTAGAGAATAGGTCAGACATGACAACAATGGGAGGGGAATTAGAGAATAGGTCAGACATGACAACAATGGGAGGGGAATTAGAGAATAGGTCAGACATGACAACAATGGAGGAGACAGGAGAGAATAGGTCAGACATGACAACAATGGAGGAGACATGAGAGAATAGGTCAGACATGACAACAATGGAGGAGGCATCACAGAATAGGTCAGACATGACAACAATGGAGAAGACAGGCGAGAATAGGTCAGACATGACAACAATGGAGGAGACAGGAGAGAATAGGTCAGACATGACAACAATGGAGGAGACAGGAGAGAATAGGTCAGACATGACAACAATGGAGAAGACAGGCGAGAATAGGTCAGACATGACAACAATGGAGGAGACAGGAGAGAATAGGTCAGACATGACAACAATGGAGGAGACAGGAGAGAATAGGTCAGACATGACAACAATGGGGGAGACAGGAGAGAATAGGTCAGACATAACAACAATGGAGGAGACAGGAGAGAATAGGTCAGACATGACAACAATGGAGGAGACAGGAGAGAATAGGTCAGACATGACAACAACGGAGGAGACAGGAGAGAATAGTCAGACATGACAACAATAGAGGAGACAGGAGAGAATAGGTCAGACATGACAACAATGGAGGAGACAGGAGAGAATAGGTCAGACATGACAACAATAGAGGAGACAGGAGAGAATAGGTCAGACATGACAACAATGGAGGAGACAGGAGAGAATAGGTCAGACATGACAACAATGGAGAAGACGGTAGAGAATAGGTCAGACATGACAACAATAAAGGAGACAGGAGAGAATAGGTCAGACATGATAACAATAGAGGAGACAGGAGAGAATAGGTCAGACATGACAACAATGGAGGAGACAGGAGAGAATAGGTCAGACATGACAACAATGGGGGAGACAGGAGAGAATAGGTCAGACATAACAACAATGGAGGAGGCAGGAGAGAATAGGTCAGACATGACAACAATGGAGGAGACAGGAGAGAATAGGTCAGACATGACAACAATAGAGGAGACAGGAGAGAATAGGTCAGACGTGACAACAATATAGGAGACAGGAGAGAATAGGTCAGACATGACAACAATGGAGGAGACAGGAGAGAATAGGTCAGACATGACAACAATGGAGGAGACAGGAGAGAATAGGTCAGACATGACAACAATGGAGGAGACAGGAGAGAATAGGTCAGACATGACAACAATAGAGGAGACAGGAGAGAATAGGGCAGACATGACAACAATGGAGGAGACAGGAGAGAATAGGTCAGACATGACAACAATGGAGAAGACAGGAGAGAATAGGTCAGACATGACAACAATAAAGGAGACAGGAGAGAATAGGTCAGACATGACAACAATGGAGGAGACAGGAGAGAATAGGTCAAACATGACAACAATAGAGGAGACAGGAGAGAATAGGTCAGACATGACAACAATGGAGGAGACAGGAGAGAATAGGTCAGACATGACAACAATAGAGGAGACAGGAGAGAATAGGTCAGACATGACAACAATGGAGGAGACAGGAGAGAATAGGTCAGACATGACAACAATGGAGAAGACAGGAGAGAATAGGTCAGACATGACAACAATAAAGGAGACAGGAGAGAATAGGTCAGACATGATAACAATAGAGGAGACAGGAGAGAATAGGTCAGACATGACAACAATGGAGGAGACAGGAGAGAATAGGTCAAACATGACAACAATAGAGGAGACAGGAGAGAATAGGTCAGACATGACAACAATGGAGGAGACAGGAGAGAATAGGTCAGACATGACAACAATGGAGGAGACATCACAGAATAGGTCAGACATGACAACAATGGAGGAGACATCACACACTAGGTCAGATATGACAAAAATGGGAGCGGAATTAGAGAATAGGTCAGACATGACAACAATGGAGGAGACAGGAGAGAATAGGTCAGACATGACAACAATGGGAGCGGAATTAGAGAATAGGTCAGACATGACAACAATGGGAGCGGAATTAGAGAATAGGTCAGACATGACAACAATGGGAGGGGAATTAGAGAATAGGTCAGACATGACAACAATGGAGGAGACAGGAGAGAATAGGTCAGACATGACAACAATGGAGGAGACATGAGAGAATAGGTCAGACATGACAACAATGGAGGAGGCATCACAGAATAGGTCAGACATGACAACAATGGAGAAGACAGGCGAGAATAGGTCAGACATGACAACAATGGAGGAGACAGGAGAGAATAGGTCAGACATGACAACAATGGAGGAGACAGGAGAGAATAGGTCAGACATGACAACAATGGGGGAGACAGGAGAGAATAGGTCAGACATAACAACAATGGAGGAGACAGGAGAGAATAGGTCAGACATGACAACAATGGAGGAGACAGGAGAGAATAGGTCAGACATGACAACAATGGAGGAGACAGGAGAGAATAGTCAGACATGACAACAATAGAGGAGACAGGAGAGAATAGGTCAGACATGACAACAATGGAGGAGACAGGAGAGAATAGGTCAGACATGACAACAATAGAGGAGACAGGAGAGAATAGGTCAGACATGACAACAATGGAGGAGACAGGAGAGAATAGGTCAGACATGACAACAATGGAGAAGACGGTAGAGAATAGGTCAGACATGACAACAATAAAGGAGACAGGAGAGAATAGGTCAGACATGATAACAATAGAGGAGACAGGAGAGAATAGGTCAGACATGACAACAATGGAGGAGACAGGAGAGAATAGGTCAGACATGACAACAATGGGGGAGACAGGAGAGAATAGGTCAGACATAACAACAATGGAGGAGACAGGAGAGAATAGGTCAGACATGACAACAATGGAGGAGACAGGAGAGAATAGGTCAGACATGACAACAATAGAGGAGACAGGAGAGAATAGGTCAGACATGACAACAATAGAGGAGACAGGAGAGAATAGGTCAGACATGACAACAATGGAGGAGACAGGAGAGAATAGGTCAGACATGACAACAATGGAGAAGACAGGAGAGAATAGGTCAGACATGACAACAATAAAGGAGACAGGAGAGAATAGGTCAGACATGATAACAATAGAGGAGAGAGGAGAGAATAGGTCAGAAATGACAACAATGGAGGAGACAGGAGAGAATAGGTCAAACATGACAACAATAGAGGAGACAGGAGAGAATAGGTCAGACATGACAACAATGGAGGAGACAGGAGAGAATAGGTCAGACATGACAACAATGGAGGAGACATCACAGAATAGGTCAGACATGACAACAATGGAGGAGACATCACAGAATAGGTCAGATATGTCAAAAATGGGAGCGGAATTAGAGAATAGGTCAGACATGACAACAATGGAGGAGACAGGAGAGAATAGGTCAGACATGACAACAATGGGAGCGGAATTAGAGAATAGGTCAGACATGACAACAATGGGAGCGGAATTAGAGAATAGGTCAGACATGACAACAATGGCAGCGGAATTAGAGAATAGGTCAGACATGACAACAATGGAGGAGACAGGAGAGAATAGGTCAGACATGACAACAATGGAGGAGACAGGAGAGAATAGGTCAGACATGACAACAATGGAGGAGACAGGACAGAATAGGTCAGACATGACAACAATGGAGGAGGCATCACAGAATAGGTCAGACATGACAACAATGGAGAAGACAGGCGAGAATAGGTCAGACATGACAACAATGGAGGAGACAGGAGAGAATAGGTCAGACATGACAACAATGGAGGAGACAGGAGAGAATAGGTCAGACATGACAACAATGGGGGAGACAGGAGAGAATAGGTCAGACATAACAACAATGGATGAGACAGGAGAGAATAGGTCAGACATGACAACAATAAAGGAGACAGGAGAGAATAGGTCAGACATGACAACAATGGAGGAGACAGGAGAGAATAGGTCAAACATGACAACAATAGAGGAGACAGGAGAGAATAGGTCAGACATGACAACAATAGAGGAGACAGGAGAGAATAGGTCAGACATGACAACAATAGAGGAGACAGGAGAGAATAGGTCAGACATGACAACAATGGAGGAGACAGGAGAGAATAGGTCAGACATGACAACAATGGAGAAGACAGGAGAGAATAGGTCAGACATGACAACAATAAAGGAGACAGGAGAGAATAGGTCAGACATGATAACAATAGAGGAGACAGGAGAGAATAGGTCAGACATGACAACAATGGAGGAGACAGGAGAGAATAGGTCAAACATGACAACAATAGAGGAGACAGGAGAGAATAGGTCAGACATGACAACAATGGAGGAGACAGGAGAGAATAGGTCAGACATGACAACAATGGAGGAGACATCACAGAATAGGTCAGACATGACAACAATGGAGGAGACATCACACACTAGGTCAGATATGACAAAAATGGGAGCGGAATTAGAGAATAGGTCAGACATGACAACAATGGGAGCGGAATTAGAGAATAGGTCAGACATGACAACAATGGGAGGGGAATTAGAGAATAGGTCAGACATGACAACAATGGAGGAGACAGGAGAGAATAGGTCAGACATGACAACAATGGAGGAGACATGAGAGAATAGGTCAGACATGGCAACAATGGAGGAGGCATCACAGAATAGGTCAGACATGACAACAATGGAGAAGACAGGCGAGAATAGGTCAGACATGACAACAATGGAGGAGACAGGAGAGAATAGGTCAGACATGACAACAATGGAGGAGACAAGAGAGAATAGGTCAGACATGACAACAATGGGGGAGACAGGAGAGAATAGGTCAGACATAACAACAATGGAGGAGACAGGAGAGAATAGGTCAGACATGACAACAATGGAGGAGACAGGAGAGAATAGGTCAGACATGACAACAACGGAGGAGACAGGAGAGAATAGTCAGACATGACAACAATAGAGGAGACAGGAGAGAATAGGTCAGACATGACAACAATGGAGGAGACAGGAGAGAATAGGTCAGACATGACAACAATAGAGGAGACAGGAGAGAATAGGTCAGACATGACAACAATGGAGGAGACAGGAGAGAATAGGTCAGACATGACAACAATGGAGAAGACGGTAGAGAATAGGTCAGACATGACAACAATAAAGGAGACAGGAGAGAATAGGTCAGACATGATAACAATAGAGGAGACAGGAGAGAATAGGTCAGACATGACAACAATGGAGGAGACAGGAGAGAATAGGTCAGACATGACAACAATGGGGGAGACAGGAGAGAATAGGTCAGACATAACAACAATGGAGGAGGCAGGAGAGAATAGGTCAGACATGACAACAATGGAGGAGACAGGAGAGAATAGGTCAGACATGACAACAATAGAGGAGACAGGAGAGAATAGGTCAGACGTGACAACAATATAGGAGACAGGAGAGAATAGGTCAGACATGACAACAATGGAGGAGACAGGAGAGAATAGGTCAGACATGACAACAATGGAGGAGACAGGAGAGAATAGGTCAGACATGACAACAATGGAGGAGACAGGAGAGAATAGGTCAGACATGACAACAATAGAGGAGACAGGAGAGAATAGGGCAGACATGACAACAATGGAGGAGACAGGAGAGAATAGGTCAGACATGACAACAATGGAGAAGACAGGAGAAAATAGGTCAGACATGACAACAATAAAGGAGACAGGAGAGAATAGGTCAGACATGACAACAATGGAGGAGACAGGAGAGAATAGGTCAAACATGACAACAATAGAGGAGACAGGAGAGAATAGGTCAGACATGACAACAATGGAGGAGACAGGAGAGAATAGGTCAGACATGACAACAATAGAGGAGACAGGAGAGAATAGGTCAGACATGACAACAATGGAGGAGACAGGAGAGAATAGGTCAGACATGACAACAATGGAGAAGACAGGAGAGAATAGGTCAGACATGACAACAATAAAGGAGACAGGAGAGAATAGGTCAGACATGATAACAATAGAGGAGACAGGAGAGAATAGGTCAGACATGACAACAATGGAGGAGACAGGAGAGAATAGGTCAAACATGACAACAATAGAGGAGACAGGAGAGAATAGGTCAGACATGACAACAATGGAGGAGACAGGAGAGAATAGGTCAGACATGACAACAATGGAGGAGACATCACAGAATAGGTCAGACATGACAACAATGGAGGAGACATCACACACTAGGTCAGATATGACAAAAATGGGAGCGGAATTAGAGAATAGGTCAGACATGACAACAATGGAGGAGACAGGAGAGAATAGGTCAGACATGACAACAATGGGAGCGGAATTAGAGAATAGGTCAGACATGACAACAATGGGAGCGGAATTAGAGAATAGGTCAGACATGACAACAATGGGAGGGGAATTAGAGAATAGGTCAGACATGACAACAATGGAGGAGACAGGAGAGAATAGGTCAGACATGACAACAATGGAGGAGACATGAGAGAATAGGTCAGACATGACAACAATGGAGGAGGCATCACAGAATAGGTCAGACATGACAACAATGGAGAAGACAGGCGAGAATAGGTCAGACATGACAACAATGGAGGAGACAGGAGAGAATAGGTCAGACATGACAACAATGGAGGAGACAGGAGAGAATAGGTCAGACATGACAACAATGGGGGAGACAGGAGAGAATAGGTCAGACATAACAACAATGGAGGAGACAGGAGAGAATAGGTCAGACATGACAACAATGGAGGAGACAGGAGAGAATAGGTCAGACATGACAACAATGGAGGAGACAGGAGAGAATAGTCAGACATGACAACAATAGAGGAGACAGGAGAGAATAGGTCAGACATGACAACAATGGAGGAGACAGGAGAGAATAGGTCAGACATGACAACAATAGAGGAGACAGGAGAGAATAGGTCAGACATGACAACAATGGAGGAGACAGGAGAGAATAGGTCAGACATGACAACAATGGAGAAGACGGTAGAGAATAGGTCAGACATGACAACAATAAAGGAGACAGGAGAGAATAGGTCAGACATGATAACAATAGAGGAGACAGGAGAGAATAGGTCAGACATGACAACAATGGAGGAGACAGGAGAGAATAGGTCAGACATGACAACAATGGGGGAGACAGGAGAGAATAGGTCAGACATAACAACAATGGAGGAGACAGGAGAGAATAGGTCAGACATGACAACAATGGAGGAGACAGGAGAGAATAGGTCAGACATGACAACAATAGAGGAGACAGGAGAGAATAGGTCAGACATGACAACAATAGAGGAGACAGGAGAGAATAGGTCAGACATGACAACAATGGAGGAGACAGGAGAGAATAGGTCAGACATGACAACAATGGAGAAGACAGGAGAGAATAGGTCAGACATGACAACAATAAAGGAGACAGGAGAGAATAGGTCAGACATGATAACAATAGAGGAGAGAGGAGAGAATAGGTCAGAAATGACAACAATGGAGGAGACAGGAGAGAATAGGTCAGACATGACAACAATGGAGGAGACATCACAGAATAGGTCAGACATGACAACAATGGAGGAGACATCACAGAATAGGTCAGATATGTCAAAAATGGGAGCGGAATTAGAGAATAGGTCAGACATGACAACAATGGAGGAGACAGGAGAGAATAGGTCAGACATGACAACAATGGGAGCGGAATTAGAGAATAGGTCAGACATGACAACAATGGGAGCGGAATTAGAGAATAGGTCAGACATGACAACAATGGCAGCGGAATTAGAGAATAGGTCAGACATGACAACAATGGAGGAGACAGGAGAGAATAGGTCAGACATGACAACAATGGAGGAGACAGGAGAGAATAGGTCAGACATGACAACAATGGAGGAGACAGGACAGAATAGGTCAGACATGACAACAATGGAGGAGGCATCACAGAATAGGTCAGACATGACAACAATGGAGAAGACAGGCGAGAATAGGTCAGACATGACAACAATGGAGGAGACAGGAGAGAATAGGTCAGACATGACAACAATGGAGGAGACAGGAGAGAATAGGTCAGACATGACAACAATGGGGGAGACAGGAGAGAATAGGTCAGACATAACAACAATGGATGAGACAGGAGAGAATAGGTCAGACATGACAACAATAAAGGAGACAGGAGAGAATAGGTCAGACATGACAACAATGGAGGAGACAGGAGAGAATAGGTCAAACATGACAACAATAGAGGAGACAGGAGAGAATAGGTCAGACATGACAACAATAGAGGAGACAGGAGAGAATAGGTCAGACATGACAACAATAGAGGAGACAGGAGAGAATAGGTCAGACATGACAACAATGGAGGAGACAGGAGAGAATAGGTCAGACATGACAACAATGGAGAAGACAGGAGAGAATAGGTCAGACATGACAACAATAAAGGAGACAGGAGAGAATAGGTCAGACATGATAACAATAGAGGAGACAGGAGAGAATAGGTCAGACATGACAACAATGAAGGAGACAGGAGAGAATAGGTCAAACATGACAACAATAGAGGAGACAGGAGAGAATAGGTCAGACATGACAACAATGGAGGAGACAGGAGAGAATAGGTCAGACATGACAACAATGGAGGAGACATCACAGAATAGGTCAGACATGACAACAATGGAGGAGACATCACACACTAGGTCAGATATGACAAAAATGGGAGCGGAATTAGAGAATAGGTCAGACATGACAACAATGGGAGCGGAATTAGAGAATAGGTCAGACATGACAACAATGGGAGGGGAATTAGAGAATAGGTCAGACATGACAACAATGGAGGAGACAGGAGAGAATAGGTCAGACATGACAACAATGGAGGAGACATGAGAGAATAGGTCAGACATGGCAACAATGGAGGAGGCATCACAGAATAGGTCAGACATGACAACAATGGAGAAGACAGGCGAGAATAGGTCAGACATGACAACAATGGAGGAGACAGGAGAGAATAGGTCAGACATGACAACAATGGAGGAGACAGGAGAGAATAGGTCAGACATGACAACAATGGGGGAGACAGGAGAGAATAGGTCAGACATAACAACAATGGAGGAGACAGGAGAGAATAGGTCAGACATGACAACAATGGAGGAGACAGGAGAGAATAGGTCAGACATGACAACAATGGAGGAGACAGGAGAGAATAGTCAGACATGACAACAATAGAGGAGACAGGAGAGAATAGGTCAGACATGACAACAATGGAGGAGACAGGAGAGAATAGGTCAGACATGACAACAATAGAGGAGACAGGAGAGAATAGGTCAGACATGACAACAATGGAGGAGACAGGAGAGAATAGGTCAGACATGACAACAATGGAGAAGACGGTAGAGAATAGGTCAGACATGACAACAATAAAGGAGACAGGAGAGAATAGGTCAGACATGATAACAATAGAGGAGACAGGAGAGAATAGGTCAGACATGACAACAATGGAGGAGACAGGAGAGAATAGGTCAGACATGACAACAATGGGGGAGACAGGAGAGAATAGGTCAGACATAACAACAATGGAGGAGACAGGAGAGAATAGGTCAGACATGACAACAATGGAGGAGACAGGAGAGAATAGGTCAGACATGACAACAATAGAGGAGACAGGAGAGAATAGGTCAGACATGACAACAATAGAGGAGACAGGAGAGAATAGGTCAGACATGACAACAATGGAGGAGACAGGAGAGAATAGGTCAGACATGACAACAATGGAGAAGACAGGAGAGAATAGGTCAGACATGACAACAATAAAGGAGACAGGAGAGAATAGGTCAGACATGATAACAATAGAGGAGAGAGGAGAGAATATGTCAGAAATGACAACAATGGAGGAGACAGGAGAGAATAGGTCAAACATGACAACAATAGAGGAGACAGGAGAGAATAGGTCAGACATGACAACAATGGAGGAGACAGGAGAGAATAGGTCAGACATGACAACAACGGAGGAGACATCACAGAATAGGTCAGACATGACAACAATGGAGGAGACATCACAGAATAGGTCAGATATGTCAAAAATGGGAGCGGAATTAGAGAATAGGTCAGACATGACAACAATGGAGGAGACAGGAGAGAATAGGTCAGACATGACAACAATGGGAGCGGAATTAGAGAATAGGTCAGACATGACAACAATGGGAGCGGAATTAGAGAATAGGTCAGACATGACAACAATGGGAGCGGAATTAGAGAATAGGTCAGACATGACAACAATGGAGGAGACAGGAGAGAATAGGTCAGACATGACAACAATGGAGGAGACAGGAGAGAATAGGTCAGACATAACAACAATGGAGGAGACAGGACAGAATAGGTCAGACATGACAACAATGGAGGAGGCATCACAGAATAGGTCAGACATGACAACAATGGAGAAGACAGGCGAGAATAGGTCAGACATGACAACAATGGAGGAGACAGGAGAGAATAGGTCAGACATGACAACAATGGAGGAGACAGGAGAGAATAGGTCAGACATGACAACAATGGGGGAGACAGGAGAGAATAGGTCAGACATAACAACAATGGATGAGACAGGAGAGAATAGGTCAGACATGACAACAATGGAGGAGACAGGAGAGAATAGGTCAGACATGACAACAATGGAGGAGACAGGAGAGAATAGTCAGACATGAAAACAATAGAGGAGACAGGAGAGAATAGGTCAGACATGACAACAATGGAGGAGACAGGAGAGAATAGATCAGACATGACAACAATAGAGGAGAAAGGAGAGAATAGGGCAGACATGACAACAATGGAGGAGACAGGAGAGAATAGGTCAGACATGACAACAATGGAGAAGACAGGAGAGTTTAGGTCAGACATGACAACAATGGAGAAGACAGGAGAGTTTAGGTCAGACATGACAACAATAAAGGAGACAGGAGAGAATAGGTCAGACAAGATAACAATAGAGGAGACAGGAGAGAATAGGTCAGACATGACAACGATGGAGGAGACAGGAGAGAATAGGTTAAACATGACAACAATAGAGGAGACAGGAGAGAATAGGTCAGACATGACAACAATGGAGGAGACAGGAGAGAATAGGTCAGACATGACAACAATAGAGGAGACAGGAGAGAATAGGTCAGACATGACATCAATGGAGGAGACAGGAGAGAATAGGTCAGACATGACAACAATGGAGAAGACAGGAGAGAATAGGTCAGACATGACAACAATAAAGGAGACAGGAGAGAATAGGTCAGACATGATAACAATAGAGGAGACAGGAGAGAATAGGTCAGACATGACAACAATGGAGGAGACAGGAGAGAATAGGTCAAACATGACAACAATAGAGGAGACAGGAGAGAATAGGTCAGACATGACAACAATGGAGGAGACAGGAGAGAATAGGTCAGACATGACAACAATGGAGGAGACATCACAGAATAGGTCAGACATGACAACAATGGAGGAGACATCACAGAATAGGTCAGATATGACAAAAATGGGAGCGGAATTAGAGAATAGGTCAGACATGACAACAATGGAGGAGACAGGAGATAATAGGTCAGACATGACAACAATGGGAGCGGAATTAGAGAATAGGTCAGACATGACAACAATGGGAGCGGAATTAGAGAATAGGTCAGACATGACAACAATGGGAGCGGAATTAGAGAATAGGTCAGACATGACAACAATGGAGGAGACAGGAGAGAATAGGTCAGACATGACAACAATGGAGGAGACAGGAGAGAATAGGTCAGACATGACAACAATGGAGGAGACATGAGAGAATAGGTCAGACATGACAACAATGGAGGAGGCATCACAGAATAGGTCAGACATGACAACAATGGAGAAGACAGGCGAGAATAGGTCAGACATGACAACAATGGAGGAGACAGGAGAGAATAGGTCAGACATGACAACAATGGAGGAGACAGGAGAGAATAGGTCAGACATGACAACAATGGGGGAGACAGGAGAGAATAGGTCAGACATAACAACAATGGAGGAGACAGGAGAGAATAGGTCAGACATGACAACAATGGAGGAGACAGGAGAGAATAGGTCAGACATGACAACAATGGAGGAGACAGGAGAGAATAGTCAGACATGACAACAATAGAGGAGACAGGAGAGAATAGGTCAGACATGACAACAATGGAGGAGACAGGAGAGAATAGGTCAGACATGACAACAATAGAGGAGACAGGAGAGAATAGGTCAGACATGACAACAATGGAGGAGACAGGAGAGAATAGGTCAGACATGACAACAATGGAGAAGACGGTAGAGAATAGGTCAGACATGACAACAATAAAGGAGACAGGAGAGAATAGGTCAGACATGATAACAATAGAGGAGACAGGAGAGAATAGGTCAAACATGACAACAATGGAGGAGACAGGAGAGAATAGGTCAGACATGACAACAATGGGGGAGACAGGAGAGAATAGGTCAGACCTAACAACAATGGAGGAGACAGGAGAGAATAGGTCAGACATGACAACAATGGAGGAGACAGGAGAGAATAGGTCAGACATGACAACAATAGAGGAGACAGGAGAGAATAGGTCAGACATGACAACAATAGAGGAGACAGGAGAGAATAGGTCAGACATGACAACAATGGAGGAGACAGGAGAGAATAGGTCAGACATGACAAAAATGGAGGAGACATCACAGAATAGGTCAGACATGACAACAATGGAGGAGACATCACAGAATAGGTCAGACATGACAAAAATGGAGGAGACATCACAGAATAGGTCAGACATGACAACAATGGAGGAGACAGGTGAGAATAGGTCAGAAATGACAACAATGGAGGAGACAGGAGAGAATAGGTCAGACATGACAACAATGGGAGCGGAATTAGAGAATAGGTCAGACATGACAACAATGGGGGAGACAGGAGAGAATAGGTCAGACATGACAACAATGGGAGCGGAATTAGAGAATAGGTCAGACATGACAACAATGGGAGCGGAATTAGAGAATAGGTCAGACATGACAACAATGGGAGCGGAATTAGAGAATAGGTCAGACATGACAACAATGGAGGAGACAGGAGAGAATAGGTCAGACATGACAACAATGGAGGAGACAGGAGAGAATAGGTCAGACATGACAACAATGGAGGAGACAGGAGAGAATAGGTCAGACATGACAACAATGGAGGAGGCATCACAGAATAGGTCAGACATGACAACAATGGAGAAGACAGGCGAGAATAGGTCAGACATGACAACAATGGAGGAGACAGGAGAGAATAGGTCAGACATGACAACAATGGAGGAGACAGGAGAGAATAGGTCAGACATGACAACAATGGGGGAGACAGGAGAGAATAGGTCAGACATAACAACAATGGAGGAGACAGGAGAGAATAGGTCAGACATGACAACAATGGAGGAGACAGGAGAGAATAGGTCAGACATGACAACAATGGAGGAGACAGGAGAGAATAGTCAGACATGACAACAATAGAGGAGACAGGAGAGAATAGGTCAGACATGACAACAATGGAGGAGACAGGAGAGAATAGGTCAGACATGACAACAATAGAGGAGACAGGAGAGAATAGGGCAGACATGACAACAATGGAGGAGACAGGAGAGAATAGGTCAGACATGACAACAATGGAGAAGACAGGAGAGAATAGGTCAGACATGACAACAATAAAGGAGACAGGAGAGAATAGGTCAGACATGATAACAATAGAGGAGACAGGAGAGAATAGGTCAGACATGACAACGATGGAGGAGACAGGAGAGAATAGGTCAAACATGACAACAATAGAGGAGACAGGAGAGAATAGGTCAGAATTGACAACAATGGAGGAGACAGGAGAGAATAGGTCAGACATGACAACAATAGAGGAGACAGGAGAGAATAGGTCAGACATGACAACAATGGAGGAGACAGGAGAGAATAGGTCAGACATGACAACAATGGAGAAGACAGGAGAGAATAGGTCAGACATGACAACAATAAAGGAGACAGGAGAGAATAGGTCAGACATGATAACAATAGAGGAGACAGGAGAGAATAGGTCAGACATGACAACAATGGAGGAGACAGGAGAGAATAGGTCAAACATGACAACAATAGAGGAGACAGGAGAGAATAGGTCAGACATGACAACAATGGAGGAGACAGGAGAGAATAGGTCAGACATGACAACAATGGAGGAGACATCACAGAATAGGTCAGACATGACAACAATGGAGGAGACATCACAGAATAGGTCAGATATGACAAAAATGGGAGCGGAATTAGAGAATAGGTCAGACATGACAACAATGGAGGAGACAGGGGAGAATAGGTCAGACATGACAACAATGGGAGCTGAATTAGAGAATAGGTCAGACATGACAACAATGGGAGCGGAATTAGAGAATAGGTCAGACATGACAACAATGGGAGCGGAATTAGAGAATAGGTCAGACATGACAACAATGGAGGAGACAGGAGAGAATAGGTCAGACATGACAACAATGGAGGAGACAGGAGAGAATAGGTCAGACATGACAACAATGGAGGAGACATGAGAGAATAGGTCAGACATGACAACAATGGAGGAGGCATCACAGAATAGGTCAGACATGACAACAATGGAGAAGACAGGCGAGAATAGGTCAGACATGACAACAATGGAGGAGACAGGAGAGAATAGGTCAGACATGACAACAATGGAGGTGACAGGAGAGAATAGGTCAGACATGACAACAATGGGGGAGACAGGAGAGAATAGGTCAGACATAACAACAATGGAGGAGACAGGAGAGAATAGGGCAGACATGACAACAATGGAGGAGACAGGAGAGAATAGGTCAGACATGACAACAATGGAGGAGACAGGAGAGAATAGTCAGACATGACAACAATAGAGGAGACAGGAGAGAATAGGTCAGACATGACAACAATGGAGGAGACAGGAGAGAATAGGTCAGACATGACAACAATAGAGGAGACAGGAGAGAATAGGTCAGACATGACAACAATGGAGGAGACTGTAGAGAATAGGTCAGACATGACAACAATAAAGGAGACAGGAGAGAATAGGTCAGACATGATAACAATAGAGGAGACAGGAGAGAATAGGTCAGACATGACAACAATGGAGGAGACAGGAGAGAATAGGTCAGACATGACAACAATGGGGGAGACAGGAGAGAATAGGTCAGACATAACAACAATGGAGGAGACAGGAGAGAATAGGTCAGACATGACAACAATGGAGGAGACAGGAGAGAATAGGTCAGACATGACAACAATAGAGGAGACAGGAGAGAATAGGTCAGACATGACAACAATGGAGGAGACAGGAGAGAATAGGTCAGACATGACAACAATAGAGGAGACAGGAGAGAATAGTCAGACATGACAACAATAGAGGAGACAGGAGAGAATAGGTCAGACATGACAACAATGGAGGAGACAGGAGAGAATAGGTCAGACATGACAACAAGAGAGGAGACAGGAGAGAATAGGGCAGACATGACAACAATGGAGGAGACAGGAGAGAATAGGTCAGACATGACAACAATGGAGAAGACAGGAGAGAATAGGTCAGACATGACAACAATAAAGGAGACAGGAGAGAATAGGTCAGACATGATAACAATAGAGGAGACAGGAGAGAATAGGTCAGACATGACAACGATGGAGGAGACAGGAGAGAATAGGTCAAACATGACAACAATAGAGGAGACAGGAGAGAATAGGTCAGACATGACAACAATGGAGGAGACAGGAGAGAATAGGTCAGACATGACAACAATAGAGGAGACAGGAGAGAATAGGTCAGACATGACAACAATGGAGGAGACAGGAGAGAATAGGTCAGACATGACAACAATGGAGAAGACAGGAGTGAATAGGTCAGACATGACAACAATAAAGGAGACAGGAGAGAATAGGTCAGACATGATAACAATAGAGGAGACAGGAGAGAATAGGTCAGACATGACAACAATGGAGGAGACAGGAGAGAATAGGTCAAACATGACAACAATAGAGGAGACAGGAGTGAATAGGTCAGACATGACAACAATGGAGGAGACAGGAGAGAATAGGTCAGACATGACAACAATGGAGGAGACATCACAGAATAGGTCAGACATGACAACAATGGAGGAGACATCACAGAATAGGTCAGAAATGACAAAAATGGGAGCGGAATTAGAGAATAGGTCAGACATGACAACAATGGAGGAGACAGGGGAGAATAGGTCAGACATGACAACAATGGGAGCTGAATTAGAGAATAGGTCAGACATGACAACAATGGGAGCGGAATTAGAGAATAGGTCAGACATGACAACAATGGGAGCGGAATTAGAGAATAGGTCAGACATGACAACAATGGAGGAGACAGGAGAGAATAGGTCAGACATGACAACAATGGAGGAGACAGGAGAGAATAGGTCAGACATGACAACAATGGAGGAGACATGAGAGAATAGGTCAGACATGACAACAATGGAGGAGGCATCACAGAATAGGTCAGACATGACAACAATGGAGAAGACAGGCGAGAATAGGTCAGACATGACAACAATGGAGGAGACAGGAGAGAATAGGTCAGACATGACAACAATGGAGGAGACAGGAGAGAATAGGTCAGACATGACAACAATGGGGGAGACAGGAGAGAATAGGTCAGACATAACAACAATGGAGGAGACAGGAGAGAATAGGTCAGACATGACAACAATGGAGGAGACAGGAGAGAATAGGTCAGACATGACAACAATGTAGGAGACAGGAGAGAATAGTCAGACATGACAACAATAGAGGAGACAGGAGAGAATAGGTCAGACATGACAACAATGGAGGAGACAGGAGAGAATAGGTCAGACATGACAACAATGGAGGAGACGGTAGAGAATAGGTCAGACATGACAACAATAAAGGAGACAGGAGAGAATAGGTCAGACATGATAACAATAGAGGAGACAGGAGAGAATAGGTCAGACATGACAACAATGGAGGAGACAGGAGAGAATAGGTCAGACATGACAACAATGGGGGAGACAGGAGAGAATAGGTCAGACATAACAACAATGGAGGAGACAGGAGAGAATAGGTCAGACATGACAACAATGGAGGAGACAGGAGAGAATAGGTCAGACATTACAAAAATGGAGGAGACATCACAGAATAGGTCAGACATGACAACAATGGAGGAGACATCACAGAATAGGTCAGACATGACAAAAATGGAGGAGACATCACAGAATAGGTCAGACATGACAATAATGGAGGAGACAGGTGAGAATAGGTCAGAAATGACAACAATGGAGGAGACAGGAGAGAATAGGTCAGACATGACAACAATGGGAGCGGAATTAGAGAATAGGGCAGACGTGACAACAATGGGGGAGACAGGAGAGAATAGGTCAGACATGACAATAATGGAGGAGACAGGGGAGAATAGGTTTGACATGACAACAATGGAGGAGACAGGAGAGAATATGTCAGATATGACAACAATGGAGGAGACAGGAGAGAATAGGTCAGACATGACAACAATGGAGGAGACAGGAGAGAATAGGTCAGACATGACAACAATGGGAGCAGAATTAGAGAATAGGTCAGACATGACAACAATGGGAGCGGAATTAGAGAATAGGTCAGACATGACAACAATGGAGGAGACAGGAGAGAATAGGTCAGACATGACAACAATGGAGGAGACAGGAGAGAATAGGTCAGACATGACAACAATGGAGGAGACAGGAGAGAATAGGTCAGACATGACAACAATGGGAGCAGAATTAGAGAATAGGTCAGACATGACAACAATGGGAGCGGAATTAGAAAATAGTTCAGATATGACAACAATGGGAGCGGAATTAGAGAATAGGTCAGACATGACAACAATGGAGGAGACAGGAGAGAATAGGTCAGACATGACAACAATAGAGGAGACAGGAGAGAATAGGTCAGATATGACAGCAATAGATGAGACAGGAGAGAATAGGTCAGATATGACAGCAATGGAGGAGACAGGAGAGAATAGGTCTGACGTGACAACAATGGAGGAGACAGGAGAGAATAGGTCAGACATGACAACAATGGAGGAGACAGGAGAGAATATGTCAGACATGACAACAATGGGGGAGACAGGAGAGAATAGGTCAGACATAACAACAATGGAGGAGACAGGAGAGAATAGGTCAGACATGACAATAATGGATGAGACAGGAGAGAATAGGTCAGACATGACAACAATGGAGGCGACAGGAGAGAATAGGTCAGACATGACAACAATGGAGAAGACAGGAGAGAATAGGTCAGACATGACAACAATAAAGGAGACAGGAAAGAATAGGTCAGACATGACAACAATAGAGGAGACATCACAGAATAGGTCAGACATGACAACAATGGAGGAGACAGGAGAGAATAGGTCAGATATGACAAAAATGGAGGAGACATCACAGAATAGGTCAGACATGACAACAATGGAGGAGACAGGTGAGAATAGGTCAGACATGACAACAATGGAGGAGACAGGAGAGAATAGGTCAGACATGACAACAATGGGAGCGGAATTAGAGAATAGGTCAGACATGACAACAATGGGGGAGGCAGGAGAGAATAGGTCAGACATGACAATAATGGAGGAGACAGGAGAGAATAGGTCAGACATGACAACAATGGAGGAGAAAGGTGAGAATATGTCAGACATGACAACAATGGAGGAGACAGGAGAGAATAGGTCAGACATGACAACAATGGAGGAGACAGGAGAGAATAGGTCAGACATGACAACAATGGAGGAGACAGGAGAGAATAAGTCAGACATGACAACAATAGAGGAGACAGGAGAGAATAGGTCAGACATGACAACAATGGAGGAGACAGGAGAGAATAGGTCAGATATGACAACAATGGAGGAGACAGGAGAGAATAGGTCAGACATGACAACAATGGAGGAAACAGGAGAGAATAGGTCAGACATGACAACAATGGGAGCGGAAATAGAGAATAGGTAAGACATGACAACAATGGGAGCGGAATTAGAGAATAGGTCAGACATGACAACAATGGGAACGGAATTAGAGAATAGGTCAGACATGACAACAATGGAGGAGACAGGAGCGAATAGGTCAGACATTACAACAATGGAGGAGACAGGAGAGAATAGGTCAGACATGACATTAATGGAGGAGACAGGAGAGAATAGGTCAGACATGACATTAATGGAGGAGACAGGAGAGAATAGGTCAGACATGACAACAATGGAGGAGACAGGAGAGAATAGGTCAGATATGACAACAATAGAGGAGACAGGAGAGAATAGGTCAGACATGACAACAATGGAGGAGACAGGAGAGAATAGGTCAGACATGACAACAATAGAGGAGACAGGAGAGAATAGGTCAGACGTGACAACAATGGAGGAGACAGGAGAGAATAGGTCAGACATGACAACAATGGAGAAGACAGGAGAGAATAGGTCAGACATGACAACAATGGAGGAGATAGGAGAGAATAGGTCAGACATGACAACAATGGAGGAGACAGGAGAGAATAGGTCAGACATGACAACAATGGAGGAGACAGGAGAGAATAGGTCAGACATGACAAAAATGGAGGAGACATCACAGAATAGGTCAGACATGACAACAATGGAGGAGACAGGAGAGAATAGGTCAGACATGACAAAAATGGAGGAGACATCACAGAATAGGTCAGACATGACAACAATGGAGGAGACAGGTGAAAATAGGTCAGACATGACAACAATGGAAGAGACAGGAGAGAATAGGTCAGACATGACAACAATGGGAGCGGAATTAGAGAATAGGTCAGACAAGACAACAATGGGAGCGGAATTAGAGAATAGGTCAGACATGACAACAATGGAGGAGACAGGAGAGAATAGGTCAGACATGACAACAATGGAGGAGACAGGAGAGAATAGGTCAGACGTGACAACAATGGAGGAGACAGGAGAGAATAGGTCAGACATTACAACAATGGATTAGACAGGAGAGAATAGGTCAGACATGACAACAATGGGGGAGACAGGAGAGAATAGGTCAGACATGACAACAATGGAGGAGACAGGAGAGAATAGGTCAGACATGACAACAATAGAGGAGACAGGAGAGAATAGGTCAGACATGACAACAATAGAGGAGACAGGAGAGAAAAGGTCAGACATGACAACAATGGAGGAGACAGGAGAGAATAGGTCAAACATGACAACAATAGAGGAGACAGGAGAGAATAGGTCAGACATGACAACAATGGAGGAGACAGGAGAGAATAGGTCGGACATGACAACAATGGAGGAGACAGGAGAGAATAGGTCAGACATGACAACAATGGAGGAGACAGGAGAGAATAGTTCAGACCTGACAAAAATGGAGGAGACATCACAGAATAGGTCAGACATGACAACAATGGAGGAGACAGGAGAGAATAGGTCAGACATGACATCAATGGAGGAGACAGGAGAGAATAGGTCAGACATGACAACAATGGAGGAGACAGGAGAGAATAGGTCAGACATGACAACAATGGGAGCGGAATTAGAGAATAGGTCAGACATGACAACAATGGAGGAGACATGAGAGAATAGGTCAGACATGACAACAATGGAGGAGACAGGAGAGAATAGGTCAGACATGACAACAATGGATTAGACAGGAGAGAATAGGTCAGACATGACAACAATGGAGGAGACAGGAGAGAATAGGTCAGACATGACAAAAATAGAGGAGACATGAGAGAATAGGTCAGACATGACAACAATGGAGGAGGCAGGAGAGAATAGGTCAGACATGACAACAATGGAGGAGACCGGAGAGAATAGGTCAGACATGACAACAATGGAGGAGACAGGAGAGAATAGGTCAGACATGACAACAATGGAGGAGACAGGAGAGAATAGGTCAGACATGACAACAATAGAGGTGACAGGAGAGAATAGGTCAGACATGACAACAATGGAGGAGGCAGGAGAGAATAGGTCAGACATGACAACAATGGAGGAGACCGGAGAGAATAGGTCAGACATGACAACAATGGAGGAGACAGGAGAGAATAGGTCAGACATGACAACAATGGAGGAGACAGGAGAGAATAGGTCAGACATGACAACAATAGAGGTGACAGGAGAGAATAGGTCAGACATGACAACAATGGAGGAGACCGGAGAGAATAGGTCAGACATGACAACAATAGAGGTGACAGGAGAGAATAGGTCAGACATGACAACAATGGAGGAGACCGGAGAGAATAGGTCAGACATGACAACAATGGAGGAGACAGGAGAGAATAGGTCAGACATGACAACAATGGAGGAGACATCACAGAATAGGTCAGACATGACAACAATGGAGGAGACATCACATAATAGGTCAGACATGACAACAATGGAGGAGACAGGAGAGAATGGGTCAGACATGACAACAATGGAGGAGACAGGAGAGAATAAGTCAGACATGACAACAATGGAGGAGACAGGAGAGAATAGGTCAGACATGACAACAATGGAGGAGACAGGAGAGAATAGGTCAGACATTACAACAATGGAGGAGACAGGAGAGAATAGGTCAGACATGACAACAATGGAGGAGACAGGAGAGAATAGGTCAGACATGACAACAATGGAGGAGACAGGAGAGAATAGGTCAGACATTACAACAATTGAGGAGACAGGAGAGAATAGGTCTGACATGTCAACAAATAGGGAGACATCAGAGAATAGGTCTGACATGGCTACAATCAGGGAGACAACAGAGAATAGGTCTGACATGGCTACAATCAGGGAGACATCAGAGAATAGGTCTGACATGGCTACAATCAGGGAGACAACAGACGAATTATGCAGCATCTGACAAAACAACAATCAGATGATTGGGGTACGAGTGGGATCAGAACCTGGTGGCTGTATATTAATGGTTTCTTAAGTGGATAACAGAGATTAAGATCTCTCATAATCACACTCAGGACGACGACACAAAGACAAGATCTTCTAGAGTCACAATAAGACGAACAACAGAGAATATAATCTCACGTACCACAAACTAGACGAAGACGTGCAGACAATTCAGGATCTCACGGAATCACAGTAAGCAGGTCATAAGACAGATAGACAACAAACAGAAAGAAAACCAACGGAAAGGAGAGAACATTCATTCGTGAATTAACAAGAAAATAGACAAGAATCTGGTAGACATAGACAGACAACAATTGGGAAGAATGTAGAAGGTTGACAATCAGGATGAAGATATGCGGACAACAAAGTGTGTGGGGGGGTGGGGGGGGGGGGGTAGAATAGGCGTACAACAATCGGGAAGAATATAGAAGGTTAACAATCAGGATGAAGATATGCGGAAAACAAAGTGGAGGGGAATAGGCGGACAACATTCAGAAGAGAACAAAGAGACAACAGGCAGGAAGACAAATCGGGCAGCCAAGAATTAGGAAAAAAACAGACGGATGGGAATGAGGAAGAAAATATTCGGACCAAAATAAACAAAATATAATCAATAGCACGAAAATCATGAAGAAAATAAAGGAAGAAAGTAATAAGTAATAAGGAAGAAAGTAGGCGGACAATCATCGGGAAGAACATAGCTGGACAGCAATCAGGTAGAAAATAGAGGCAAACAATCGAAACAAATAAATGGAGAACAATTAGGAGGAGCATAGACACACTTATATCAGACAGAAAATAGACGAGAAATAATAAGGAAGAAAATAAATGGGCATCAATCTGGGAGAAAACAGACGCACAGAGATCAGGAAGAAAATAAAGCGATAATAATGAGAGAGAATTTTAAAAAAAAAAAAACAGACGGGCAATAATCAGGAAGAAACTAGACCAGGGGTGGCCAACTTTTTCAGCAGGCGGGCTAAATTTCAGAAATAATATTTCCTGCCGGACCATGCACCTAATTTTTTTTTTAATTTTTGTTAATTAAAGTAAACAAGCAAGCGTGCTACAGCTTCGACCACATCGTCGTTTCCCACTCCGCTGGCCACAATATGACTCCCGGCGAGCCGCATGCGGTCCGCGGGCCTCGTGTTGGCCACCCCTGAACTTGACGGACAAAAATCAGGATTAAATTAGATGACAGCAATAAGAAAAAAATATAGCCATACAAAAATAAGGAAGAAAATAAACGCATGACATTCAGGAAGAATATAGACGTACAAAAACAAAACAAAAATTTTTTATAAAATAAACGGCAACAGAAGTAAATAAGTGGAAGAAACTAGGTGAACAACAATCAGCAAGAAAATAGAGGAACATTAATAAGGAATAAATTGTTCGGATAACGATCAGGAAGAAAACAGACAGACAATAAAAAGGAAGAAAATAGAAGGACTACCAGGTTGGAATTAGACGGACAATAATCAGAAAAGATCAGGCGGGCAACAGTCAGCAAGAAAAACGACGGACAGTAATAAGCCAGAAACAGGCGGACACCGGTCAAGAAAATAACAGATATACAAATAAGAAAATAGACAAGCGAAATTTGGTAAGAAAATAGAGGACAACAAACAGGGATAAAATAGACGGACAATAATAAGAAACATCATAGTTTAGATTAGTTTAGTTTAGTTTAGTTTAGTTTAGTTGACCGATCAACATCACTGCACACGGGTGTAACCCATAATTGCTCCGTTCTATTCCTAACTCAAGCCTGAGTCCGGAGAATATCAGCTCAGTGCACGAACTCCGTAGCACCGGCGAGGATCCTGAAATACTTTGGGTAGATTTATAACTCGAAATTTTACCCGGGCAGCGCCATTAGGCTACTTTTTCTCGATTTCCAATCGGGAAGAACTTTGCGGGCAACAATCAGGAAATAATAGACTACATAGGAAGAAAATAGACACACGGCAATCAAGAAGAATATAGATGTACAAAAACAAATATAAAAAAGACAACATTCAGGAAGAAACTGGACGTACAACATTCAAGAAGAAAAAAAAAAGGTCGCTTAAAAGTCGACAGGGTCGACTTCATTGCACCGGGTTTTTATCCCATTCGGTTCAGTCTCAAACTCCGTAGCTCCAGCGACGAACCCAGGGAGTCTCCGAAAAAATGCACTTGTGAACCAAAGGACGCGGCCCGGAATCGAACCCACAACCTTCGGAGCTCGAGTCAGACGGTTTGACCACTTCGCCACGGAGATACAGAAATCTTTCTTATAAGAGACAAGAGAAAAAGAAGAAACATTGAAAGAAGCTGAGGAGTAATTGGGATGGAAATACACGGACAGCAACCAGACAGAAAATAGACACAAAACAATCAGGAAGAAACTAGACGCACAACAATCAGGAAGAAAACAGACCGACAATAATAAGGTAAAAGAGTAGGCGGACAATAATAAGACATACAATAGATATTCAATATCAGGAAGAAAATAGACGAATAAATCAATCAAGAAGAAAATAGACGGACAATAATAAGAAAGAAACTAGGCGGACAATAACCAGGAAGAAATAGATAGGCAATATCAGGAAGAAAATAGACGGACCACAATGAGGAAGAAAACAGACGGGGAATAATCATGAAGAAAGTAGACGGGCAGCAATCAGGAAGAAAATACACGGTTAGAACAATCAGGAAGAAACTAGATGGACAACAATCGGGAAGAAAATAGACGGACAACAATCAGGAAGAAAACACACAACTTACAACGCCCATAGTAGAGAAAAGACTATTTTAAGTAATGTATCTTCCCACAATGACAGTTTAGAGGAAATAAAAATAAATTATTTTCTAAAGCGGATGACGCATGTGCAAAAATATACACAAGAAATTAATATTACGAGAATATGAAGACTCTTTAAATATTTCATAACATATAACTTTTAGTATAGATAGGAAGTGTTAAAATAGACTAACGGGGACAGATGGCGGAAAGAACAAGGAAAGAAATGACAGTAGTTTTATATTGAGACCTGGTTCTTATCCTATTTGTGTCCCTTTATTGTTGTGTCATGTCCCAGAAAATCGGTCAGAGACAATCAGGTCATAAGAACTTAACAATAATCATTAAAATCTCATGTTATTATTCTTACATTCTAGCTCTGAAAGACAGGGGTAAAATGGTAGTTTGGAGTTGGTGGGGGAGGGGGAGAAGGTTGTTATCATAAATGGATCATTGCTTAGATTTTTCATGAATTTTCTTGCTGTCGGCAATTTTCTGGAGAAATTGATAAAATAGCCACAATAACGACCGTTCTGAATTCAGGACGGGAGCCATGAATATTCTGAGTTTTTCTTGTCAGTTTCAGGAGGGGGGAGGGGTGAATATTTCAAAGCAAGAAATCAAAAAGGAAATGCAAGCTAATTTAGCATCCTCATTGTTGAAAAGAGAAAACAGAAGCATAAGACATGAATATATCGGTTTCGTAGATGATCTGAGTTGAGTTCAGTCAAGAACCGATATTATTGCACTCGAGCTTTCCCATAAGCGCTAAGTCCTCCCCTGCAACAGCCAGTGAAGAGTTCCAGTACTAATGGTGTCCGCTGCGATCGGATTATATGTCCGCCTTGTTTTACCTCTGAATGACGACTGTCGACTAGATCCTCTAACCCAGTGGTTCTCAACCTTTTATGGCCCATGCCCCCCTTCACCATATTTTCAGAATGCCATTCCCACCCCCCTTTCGTATTTCCTACCTAAAAATTTGGCCCGTGCCCCACTTCACCATATTTTCAGAACGTCATTCCCCCCTTTCGTATTTCCTACCTAAAAATCCCGCCCCCGCCCCTACACAGTATATGTAATAATGGAAGCTAAATTTAATAGCGCATACTAAAACAAGTCTAGACGTCCACATAAAACATGATTTGTGGGTCTACTTACTTTATAAATTGAATTTTAGAAGGTGTGAGATGTACAAAACTGTACAGTATGACGGGAAAAACAATATCAAGTAATCGGTTCTTGTATTAACGCGATCTTGAAATAATCTTAATTCCCCCCTGGAAACCCTAAAATTCCCCCCTTGGGGGGAATTCCCCACTGGTTGAGAACCACTGCTCTAACCACACCTTGCTGCTGCATTTTCTCTAGACCATGATAGTCCATCTGCTCTTCTGCATTATTCACATTCTCCCAGAGGGCCTTCGCCACATCTGCCTTATCATGCATAAAATCATCCCTTAATGATGCGGCACCAGCCAGTCTGTCTGCCTGTTCATTTCCAACCACACCAGAGTGTCCTCTAGAAAAGATCCAGTGAATGCTCACAACCCGCGACCACTGAATCGGTGCATGCCGTTCTGTGTGAAGCATGCTAGTCTTCACTTTTATAAGCATGCTTTTGTGAATCAGTTACATCACAAGATGTATATACGACTTGTTCTCCAACCAGTGGAAAGCCGCAGTAACAGCCTCCGCCTCCAGTCTCAGACTTGGTGTTGTGGTGTCATATACCAAGCTCTCCTTTACTCAACATTGGCAATTTTCTTTTGTTATGAATCCCCATGCACTTTGTTTCCCTTCTTAACACAGAACCACCGGTATTGATAATCACATCGCCACGACCAGAGTAGTCATAAATTAATTGCTGAATTTTCGCTTCCATAGCGCCTCCTGACCACTCCCCATACTCATGCCCCAATGTGATTATAACCCTACACAAGTATGAATGTCTATTCTGCATTCTGACCCACTCCTTTTCTTTACTAATCTTCTCAAGTAGCACACTTTCCTGATGGTATCTTCAGCCTGAGCCATCCACGATCGTCCTCATAACCAGTCTGTGGCCCTTGATTGTATCTAGGGAATCATGTAGGAGGTGTTCCTCGTCCTCAGCTACCTTGAGGTATGACCTTGTCTGCAAACTAAGAGTCTGTCTGCAATGGTCGGTAGCGCGAGAATGTATCACTCTCCAGTATTGGAGTGTCCCGTGTACATCCCATAATCACCCTCATGGCTTCATTCTGTACGCGCTCTAGTTTTACGAGCTGACTCTTTGAGACAGTGACCAATTCCAGTCCATATTCTACCACTAAAATGATCTGGTGCTGAAAAATTGTGAATAGCATTTTCCGCTCCACGTCCCTTTCTGTCATACTCTTCAGTGCATTGAGCCCTTGTGACACTTTGTAGCCACCACTTCTATGTGCTCCCTAAAGGACAGGCTTCTGTTAAACGTGATTCTCAGGTACTTCAGTCTGCTTTCTCTATTCACAATCCTACCATTTAGTGTGAGGCTTTGGGGGTAAGCTTTAATAATCTTATTGTCCAGAGAGCAACCACAAGACAGATGCCTGTTCTGGGTTAATGACGGCATTCATCTCCGTGCACCAATCTATCACTTTGTTCAATGTGGCCTGCAACTCCTGGGCTGTTTGATTTCTGTCCCTCACCTACCTGTATGCGAGAATATCATCTGCAAATGTTAGTATCCTTCCAGCCCCTGGTGCTTCGAGGCTTGCAGTCTTGCTCGTATACACATTGAAAAACACAGGTGAAATTGCTGACCCATGTGGTAGACCGAAGACTATGATACATGGCTCAGAGATCCATGTACGCAGCCGGAGAACTACTCTACGAGAGTACAGAACATCTGCAATTCAGTTCACCAATCCCAGACAGACTATCTTCTCCAAATAAGCGTACATCAAAATATCACATCTGGCTCTGGTGTACGCATCCTTAGAGATCGATGTGTTTACAAAAAGAATATGAAGAAGCCGCATATTGGAGAGTCTGAATTGATAAATGGAACAAAATGCACACTTAAAATTACTTACGTTTTGTCCAGTGTTTTGTGCAGGATCGTTCTGTTTTTTTGCAACTAAAGTAATTAGTAAAGGGCGTTTTATTACACCTCATGGCGCATTTGGCTTATGATGCTAGATCAATATTTTTATACATCAACACCACACAGAACCGGTGCTGTGGGGATAGTGAGACGCGTAGTTTTATCATTCACGGTCACATCGAGTCAACTGTTTGATTTTGAAGCAGACGGCTCTCATGCATGATTTTGAAGCAGACCGCAGAAATCCTCATTTTGCATGATGTGTCCGTCGTTCAGAAAGCAATGGCAGACTACTGAACTTACATCATCATCATCATCATCACATCATCATCATCATCATCACAATAATCATCATCATCATCATCGTCATCATCATAATCACCCACATCATCATCATCATCATCACATCGTTATCACCATCGTATATGATTGTAAAACACTGCCTAACTATTCTTCATTCAGTGTTTGGATAATTCTCTTCTTAATTTCCAGAGGGTTCTAAGCATTCTAGGTAGACGGCACATCTCTTCGGCCATAAGTTTCTCTGTGACTTTGGAGTTACTGGTGCAGTTCGTAATCCCGGATACCGCGTGTGAAACACAGCTGGGGGTTATTTGGCAGCAGACTGCCTTGCGTTGGTTTTCATACAATGGTATATGTGTCTGTCGTTCAGAATGCAATGGCAAACTACTGAACGTAAACTTGCCAAGAAATCACGGATAGTACAAAAATGCTACGGAAGACTGCGATGTCCTGTAAAGGATGTGCAGCTAACTTATCTGTAGTCTCGTTGTTCAGTACCCATATGTCACAGACATACAGTAGAATGAAGAATATGTCATATCCTAACACTCGTTCACGACTTCCACGGAAAGGGGTTTGTTAGAGAGGGTTCTTCATACAATAGAATGGTTGAAATACCACATGTTTGATAAACTACTAAAGCTAAGAGATAATGGACACTCTCCTTGGCGAAGTCGTTAAGGACGCTGTTCGTAATCCCGTATACCCACGTACAAAACACAGCTGCGCGAGATTCGGCAGCGGATCACGTCGCATTGGTTTCTTACGGAAAGGTATGTGAGCCGGTCGTACAGAAAGCAATGGCAAACTACTGAACGTAAAACTTGTTAAGACATCAACAGCAGCTGAATAATGCTGTTGTTGACTGCAATGTCCTTTAAATAGGATATGCCCAAAAAAAAGGGCGTAGGGCAGATAATGATTCAGGTAACTGTGGAACTGGTAAAACCACAGATAAACATTTGTTTATGGAGTTTGCTAAAATAGAGAGAGAAAACTATTTGGCTTACACAATCTCCATTTGAAGATAAACTCTGTGAAGATGTCATCATCATCATGTGCCGTGCCGATATGCGGGGGCGGTCATGTTTCGTGGTCTCACACGCTCACCACAGTCGTGGATCAGCTCGGTGTTCTTGTATCGATGGTGCCTTGTGGCCAAGCCATCTAGATATTAATCCCTCTGTCTTCCCATTCTTCTTTTCCACTCAGTCTTGCCAAGTGTCACCAAGTTTTCTAGTTTATTTCTCAACATACCGTGCCCAAAAAGTCGTGATTGTCTACGTCTAATTTCTCTAGTCGGTTTACGGTTTTCATTTGTTTATTTTAGGACTAGCTCATTTGTGTTTTCTTTCTGTGCATGGTATTCTTTGCATTTTCCTCATAAACCACATCTCCGCTGCCATTTGATGTTTTTCAGCTTGTCTGCTCATTATCCACACTTCACATCCATACAAAAATACAGGTTCTGAAGGTAAACTTGCCAAGAAACTACTGAACGTAAGCTTGCCGAGAAATCACAAGCAGTCAAAAATGCTGGGGTTAACAGCGAAGTCCTGTAAAAATGAGCATCTAACTTAATTTGTCTTCTACAAACCCACATTGCCCTTCCCTATTCGGGTTATATTTTCTTCCTAACTCTTTGAATGATGCTTCTTAGCTAAATCGCCGTGATGCGGCTCATTATGCTAATTGTTCGATTTTTGATCACATTCCAAGGCTACTGATTTCTTTGGGATTGCAATACATATAGAATTACATAATTCAGGAGGTGTATCACCAGTATCGCAAATTGTGTTCAGAAGTCTGGTGACCTGGTCTGTTCCATATATTTTCTAAGTCATTGATAATTTCTGTTGTGATATTGTCTGGACCCGGGGTCTTGACAGTTTTCATATGGTTAATTGCATTCTGAACTTCCATCTTCAAAAGTGGTCTTTCATTATTACTCAGAATAGCATACTGTTCCACCCTTGTATCGTTATAAAAGTCCTTCACATAGTCTGAACGTGCATTTAAAATGTGATCTTTTTCTATTATTATTTTGGCATCTTTAGTTTTTAGGCAATCCATTTATGTGTCTGTTTTTTTTTTTTTTTTTTGTTTTTTTTTTGTGATGTCATTCATTCTTGTGTGCATTAATTTGGTATTCCTGGCGATATGTTGGTTTTTTAATCTCCCTGCAATTTTCCACAAGCCACGCTTCTTTTTCCACTTTGCACAATTTCTTAATTTTGTCGTGAATTTCTTCATATTTGTCATAGTTTTTTTTTTTTTTTTTTTATTTCTTCTTATTTCTATTAGTTTTAAGATGTCCTCCGTCATCCATTTTTTTTTTAAATGTTCCATTATTTTCAGTTTTCGTATTGTTTTTTTGTATCCTCACTGACTAGGTTCTTAAATATTTCATATCGGTCACTGTCATCTTGAAACAGAATTTCTAGATCAGAAAATGCATGTCAACATGCTCTAGTTGAATGCGGCTTTCTTTGGATTTATTCTTGATGTCTGAATGTGTACGAAGGAAAATATGATGAGATGCTGTTTTTTGTCTGAATTATTCTACATGTTACATTGGTGTTAGCTTTGTCATCCGTGGTTATCAATGACCTTACAAAACTGAATCCTCTGCTTGTTCAGTGTTAACCCGTTGCTGTCACTGTACGTTTCAAACATGTTCTAATGTTTCTGAACCCTGTTTGTCCGACAATTGGTAAACAGGCGAAAACATTCATGGAAACCTTGGAAATGTGGTTTTATAGAAGAATGCTGAAAATTAATTGGACAGCCAAAAAGAGCAATCAGGACGTTTTAAAGGTAGTGTCGCAAAGACAACTTATCACAAGCATCAGATAGGAGCAGAAGATAAAAACTCGAACATGTTGTGATAACCGGAAAGATTTGCTCAAAGAGAGATAGAGCAAAACAGCGTGAGAAGATTCTTGACAGTCTGGTGTCATGGCACGGAAGGGAGTCAACATACGAATTGATCTATGACGTCGGAGATCTAATTTGTGGAGAGGCATGATCGCCCACGCCAGCCGGCAGGGCACTGGATGTTTGTCCGACACAGTTGTTACATTAACTCCGCTTGTCCCAATTGTTATTTTAATTTCATGTGTGATCGAGTGAAATGGCGAGTCTTGACCGCCCACGCTTTCCGGCATGGCATATGATTGATTGATTGTCACATGTGTTATTATATTAACGTATGTAATATAAAAGGCGTATTGGTGTAATATAAACGGTGTATTCATGTAAAGTAAAAACTGTGTAAGAGTTTAAAAGATGTAAAGACAAAAGGATTTACATTAATGCACCGGTTGTTATCCCATATGGCTCGGAACTTTCCCCAGTGCCGCCTGCCGGTAGCGTCGCAAGCGCACGAATCGGTTTTATTTTCTGGGCACTAAATGTTGCAAACATATTTAAGTCTGCTAAACTCATCAGGGGATCTCCAGTAATACCTAGAGTTTTGTTTTTCATCCCTCTAAATGAGCTTATTCTGATCTGCAAAGCGTGAATTATGTTGTTATTTCTATTTATAGTCGCTAATCCTTCTACACTACTTTATTCCATTCTTGTTTGTATTATTCATATTATTTCTTTTCCCAGTCGCCAAGCTCTTATTCCACTTGTAAATGTGACATTCAACGCTGACATTTGTTTCTAGTGTATGCTGAGGTCGTTTTGTTTGCTGCTGCGACCTTAGTTTTATTAAGTGGGCTCTGGTGGGTGGTTGATTAGTTGGTTGGTTGGTTGTTTGGTTGGTTGGTTGGTTGGTTGGTTAGCTGGTTGGTTGGTTGGTTGGTTGGTTGTTTGGTTGGTTGGCTGGCTGGCTGGCTGGCTGGTTGGTTGGTTGGTTGGTTGGTTGGTTGGTTGGTTGGTCGCCAGAAGACCGAGTCCTAACTCTCAAGAATCATGCATTGACATTCAGGTTGAGTGAGCTCTGAAACAAAGCTTGCTTCTACCGAAGTGAGGCTGGCGCGGAGACTGTACTCCTGACCAGGTACCAAGATCGGTCTCCGTGGCCAAAGGCTTGCGAACGCAGTTCGTGAGCCGCATACCAGGCGTTCGAAACGCAGCCGTGATCGATTTGTGCAACAGACCGTGTCGCGTTGTGGTATAACGTGTTGGTATGGGAGCCGGTAGTTCACACAGCAAAGGCAAACTACTGAACGTAAGATCTGCCTAGTTTGCCAAAAAAAAAGCTGGAAAATGCTGGTGTTGACTACAACGTCCTGCAAGAGATATGCAACATTTTAAAAAAAAGGTACCAAGATACCGTTTCCACGGGGACTCGCTTGTAATTCTTTCCTTCACCTCTCCAAGCACAGGAAACATCGGGGAGTGTACAAGGCAGGTACATGAGTTTGACAACGGCTGAGGAAGATGGCGATGATTGAAACGTTAAGCAGATTCTGGCAACCCTGTCTGTGGGCTGGGCGCATCACGTAGAGGTGCTCCAGATGTAGCCAATGTGAAACGTACACGTTTCTGCTGTCTATATGGACTATGACCCGTGGTCACTTCGTGTAACTTATTATGCATTGCAATGTACGGTATTAAAGATTCATTGGGCAGTCACTAGAACAGACGGATTTGTTCAGCAAGAACTTAATACTGAAGAAGATTAGTTGTTAAGACAAGAGATAAAAGGGCAGCTAATTATTTTGGACATGTAAACAGATATGAATACTTTGGAATAATAACTATGGAAGGGTGGTCTGGGGAAGGGAGCAGAGGAATGCCATAATTTAATGTGGATTCAATATGTGATAGATCATTTCCACGTGACAGCAATAGAGGTCTGGCATCTGACTTACGATAGCCAAAAATTTCAAGACTGTTGTAGAGAAGATACTGGATAAGGTGGTCAAAATCGCGCCCCGTCAATAACCGCTGTGTCCCATCTTGTGGGCAGTCTTCAGACAGCCGTGAGGAGGCCCTAGATGAACACGAATTAAATCTTACTAGGATACAAAACAGTCCGATACTTGTACTAAAAGCAACATATTCGTCTCCCGTGTGTTGTATTGATCTAGGAGGTGGAGTTTTGGATAACTCCGTAAAGTGACTGACAGATTCAAACACACACACACACACTCAGCATTTTACTGTACACACTTTCTTACATTTGGCGTCTGAAGCTTAGGGGTTAGTAAAACGCAGCTTGTCAACTCCTCTACTTACCGAGTCGAGAGTACGAAATCAGCCGCCGGCCATTCGCAAGCAGACCGATTGATTTCGATGGAATGAGACGTCGGCCTTTCAGAAATCAATGGCAAACTACTGAACATAAATTACCTATTAAACCACGGACAGTTAATAAATGTTGGAGTGCATTACAGCGTCCTGTATAGAACTAGCAATAAAAGAACTGTCTTATAAGCGAATGGCCGAATTGCAGTGGCTAGCACCCTTGCTTCTTCTCTAGGAACGCATCCTCAATTTCATGAGAGAGGTAGGTTTTCTGATCTTCCGTAGAGTAGCACTGCCTAAAGTCAGCTTGCTGTGGCACAAGGATGTTTTCACTTTCAATGTGCCACTGCAGTTTGTGATTGATGTTGCGCTGCATTGTTTTTCAGAGACAGCTGGTGAGGCTAATTGGTCTGTAGCTGGAGGTAATGGAACTATCTTTTCATGATTTTAGGAGGGGTATCATGATTGCTTCTCTCTAGGCTTGTGGAACACTGCCTAAGGTCCAGCTGTTATTGAAGATCTGCAACAGCTTTGCTTTGGCCTCTGTTCCTAGGTTCCTTATCATTTTATTGGAGATACCATCAGCTCCTGGTGACTGTCTCATTTTCAGTTTTGATATAGCTTGCTCTAGTTCCCTGATTGTGATAGGTGCCTCCAGAACCTCATCTAGTATTTCATTTTGTCCTGTATGTTGCCATTTCTCTCAAATCTCTTGTTGTTTCTCTGAACTTATTTCGATATTGTTATCTTGTGCGCATGAGTCCGCAAAATGGTCAGCTGCTTACTTTACAGTTAAGATGTTTTCGTCTTTATGTAGTGCAATTTTTGAGTTTTTCCCTGTGCCCTCATCGTTAAGTTGTTTTATTAGCTTCCACAACTTCCTTGTGTCTCTTTCACAGTTTAGTGACTGTTTTCTCCTGCCAACTTTTCCATCTAGCCTGCAGTTTGGCCTTTTGAAATTTGGCGTTTGCGTGCTGGTATTTATTGTGGTGCTCTTGGCTGGGTTTCCTACTTCCGGTCCCCAGCATGTTGGATAGGCAGTGAAACGGTTACGGCCTCTGGGTGTTTATGCTGGTGGCTACCGTTTGCATTCGCATTTCCCTCATGTTGGACTGGTAGTTTACTGTTCCGTCGACCTGCTACTGAGTTGAGTGCGTGGCATATCGCTGTGAGCTGTGAATTTCGTGTGAAATGCTTTTAAATCTGCCCGAGATTGTGGAGCGTGATCTGAATGTTCCGAGCAATGGCGGGGGGCTATGTTCCAGAATTAACCGGTTTTTGTGCCTTATGCAGAAATGTGTGGCGTCTGGTCTTCTGGTTGACTGCCGCTTATTTTGACGATGAACAGTGCTCTTGTGGAGGACTGAGGTTTTGGCATTCTGAAGACGGCATTATGTGCAGTGAAATGTGTTTTACATCTGTCCGAGGTGCCGTGGTGTGATCTGCATGCCAAAAAATGGCGTAGCTGGCTAGATAACATCTAGAAACGGAACAACAACATCCAGAAATATCTGCACGTATGGCGGCTGGTGTGTCGCAGAAGCGAAGGTTTTTCTTGCATTATGCAGAAATGTGTGGCTGCTGGTTTTGCTAATGACTGCCTTTTCCATGGGTGATGAACTATGTTTTCGAGGAGGACTTTCGTGTTGGTATTCTTTCGACGGCATTATGTACACTGAATTTTTTCTTTACATCTGTTAGAGGTTGTTTTGATGCGTGATCTACATTTTGGAGAAACAATTGCGTGGTGGCTAGAAAACATCTCGAAACGGAACAACAATATCTAGAGACATGGACACTTTGTAGGTGAACATCTGGTTGGGAAAGTGACTGCCAATTCCATCAGGGGTGAACTGTACTGTTCGTAGAGGACTTTTGTTGTGACATTTTGGCGGTGGCATTTTGCACAGTGTGCCTGAGAGGGCCGTTGTTTGTCGAGACCCCTGTCTTTTCCACTTTTCATATGGGGCAGTAAGGAACATTTTATGTGATATTCACTGGCACGGGAACGGAGCATAATGGGGACGACCCTTTGCTGTGATGTTGGAACCGCGACTAACGACTAATGACTAATGACTAATAATGGCTGGGTTTGGCCTCTGCTTCCTTTCTACACACGTCCACATCATTATGCAACTGTTCCCGTTCACTACTCCAGTAGGATTTATAATGTTTACGGGCTCCTCTTGGTACTGTTTCTCGTGCTGCCTGTAGTATGCATTTCCCAAACTCTTCAACTACTTTATTTATGTCTTTATCAGTGTTCAGGTTTCTAACCAGTATGCTGGTGCGATGTTTGCACATTGCCCAGTCTGCTTTCTTGTAGTTCCACCTCGAGAGGGTGCTGCTTTCACTTATAAGCTCATTTTCTACAGTTAGAAAGATTGGTCGATGGTCAATGCCACCAAGTTGTTTCCCAACAATTCGTGTAATGTTCCACTCCAGGTCTGGTGAATGAAAAGCCAGGTCAGGTGTAATTATAGTGTGCCATGATCTCGAGTAGAATGTATTTGGGTAAGACCACTTGTTAATCAAGATTAATTTATTCTCATCCAGCCTGTCTTCCAGTCTCTCTCCTCTCTGGTCCATGTGATCATAGCCCCAGCTCTGCGTGTGGCTGTTGAAATCGCCACACGCAATCATTTTTTTTATTTTAATGGTAGTATGCCCAGTGCCTGTGGACGGTCACTTAAACAGTAGTAATCGATTCGATGTAGGTCTGTATTGCCTGTCTTTAGTTTGAGTGTCTGATACACAGCCCTTTCCATGTAAACTTCAATTTGGGAAGAATGATGTTATTTTTTTTACAAGGGTCAGTATCCCACCCTTTCGCCTGTCCTTTAGGAAAGATCGGTAACACTGGTAGCCTCTGATTTTGAAGGCTATATTGTCGTTGAGGTGAGTTTCTTGCAAGCAACATACGCTTACTTTTTCTTAGTCCAAAATGTTTGTTTTTTTTCTCTGACTCCTTCCGCATTCCTGTGCATTATTTGTAGTCTTTGTTTGGTATGGTCAGACGCTTTATTCTCAGGTTTCCTGGCTCCACGGGACACCTGAGAAGGACATCCAGTAGTTGTGGTTGGACCCTTTCGAGGCACTGCACCTGTCTTGGGGTCTAAAGCAGGGCGAGCACCATAACATTTAGCAGTAGTCGACATATTTCATGGCGTAATTGCGTGGCAGTCTGATTTCTGTGGTGCGTCTCGTGGCTGGTTGCCTCCGTCTTTAGTGCCTTTCCATTGCTATAGCAGACTGAGGCACACACGTGTCTGCGCATGTATGTACGTGCATACACATCTAGAGCGTACTGGTTATTTTTCGGTGCCAGAGACTCACCGCCGCCCATTCTCCTGTTAGTTAAAACAGTTCCGCCACTTAAAGGCCAAGAGTTGGACTTTTTCTGCAGAGGTGATGAATGCACAAGTCATTGGGGTATTTATGCAAGCTTGGGCGCTCACCCCAAATCTGCTCCCCGGCTACATAACAGCAACATTTGGAACCATGATGTTGATGGTGACGATGATGGTGATAATGATGATTATAATGTTGAAGAGGATGGTGATAACGATGGTGATAACGATGTGATGATGATGATGATGATGATGATGATGATGATGATGATGATGATGATGATGATGATGATGATGATGATGATGATGATGATGATGATGATGATGATGATGATGATGATGATGATGATGATGATGAAGTGGATAATGATAATGATTATAATCATGATGATTATGGTGGTGAAGTGGATGGTGGTAATGATGATTATAATGATGTGGCTGATAATGATGAAGTGATTGCTGATAATTATGATGATGATGGTGGTGATGATGTGGGTGAAAATGATGAAGTGTATGGTGATAATGGTACTGATTATGGTGATGATTATAATGATGATGATGATGTTGATGATGACGGTGAAGTGCAAAGCAATGATGATGATGATGATGATGATGATGATGATGATGATGATGATGATGATGATGATGATGATGATGATGATGATGATGATGATGATGATGATGATGATGATGATGATGATGATGATGATGATGATGACGATGATAAACTGGATTGTGATAATGATTATGATGGTGATGATGGTGGGGTAATACGGAGGTGGTTGTGTTGATGAAGTTGATGGTGATAATGATTATGATGATGATGGTGATGATGATAATGATGGTGGTGATAATTATGAAGTGGATGGTGATAATGATTACGATGATGATGGTGATGATGATAATGATGGTGGTGATAATGATGAAGTGGATGGTGATAATGATTACGATGATGATGGTGATGATGATAATGATGGTGGTGATAATGATGAAGTGGATGATGATAATGATAAATATTATGATAATGATGAAGTGGGTGATGATAATGATGGAGTGGATAGTGATAATGATAAAGATTATGATGATGGCAATGATGATGATGATGATGATGATGATGATGAGGAGGAGGAGGAGGAGGAGGAGGAGGAGTAAGACTATCAGAAATATGTATCTGACGTTACTTTCCAGTCTGAAGCAGACAGCGCACTGTGAACTTTTTAAGCGGATTATAAACCCTTGGCGTGTCACAAAGTGATGGCATTGTCTTCTCTGGGGAGCTACTAATTACATTACTCCACATAGCGTTCAGTCATGACATATATGATCCTAACAACACATCCTAATGTGTCGTAATGACAAACAAATGGTCTTACTGCACTTTGGTATCCACAATGTTTGGTCTGGTTTCGTGTGTAATGGATACCCAGCAATGCACACAGATAATTCCTTTAAAAGCTGCAGTCTCTCCTTGCAGGGCATACAAGGAGAACCTCAGAAGTGTGCACAAACTCCAGGCGTGAAGATTCAATTATGTTTATAATACCACATATGATATAAATTATTTGTGTGAGTAGTGTTCGCATTTTAAATTTTGCAAAAATGCTGGCCTGTTTTGGCATCATCATAAGTACCTTGTCAACAGGCGTGGTATAGCATGCCTTTTCTTGTCTTGTGAACCCCAAGTGCATGCATCGACTCCTGCATCGCACCTTCTGTACATTGACACAAGGTTACCAAGAAACCCCTCCCCCCCCCTCTCTCTCTCTCTCTCTCTCTCTCTCTTCTGTCACTTTCTCTCTCTCTCTCTCTCTCTCTCTCTCTCTCTCTCTCTCTCTCTCTCTCTCTCTCTCTCTCTCTCTGTCTTCCTCTACCTCTCTTTCCACAAATATCTCAAGAAGTTGTAAGTTCTACTATCTGTCTTCTCAGTATTAGGCCAGAAAATGATTAATGACTCTTTCTTACGAGTGATAAGATGTCTTTGTCTCTAGGCCTGTTTCAGAATGGCTGGATTACTCATTGTGCTTGACTGAGAAGTTTTCTGCATTCTTCCGTAAAACCACATCTCTGAAGCTTCTGGTTATTTATTTGCTTGTTTACTAATTGTCCATGATTTACAGCAATATGTTAAACCTGGTTATATTGGCCTTCTCTTTTCAATTTTCAACTGTAGATGAATTTTTAAACTTCATGACGTATACACAAGTCCTCTTAGTATTTCGCCCTCATCCAGTACGGCTAGACGTCCGATTCACAATGCCAGGACCAAGAAATAAATTAGCAAATTCAAAATCTTTATTTTGTAAATAGCCGCACTGTAATTTGGACCTGGTCCATACACACCATGGGTAACTTCGCATCTCAATACCACCCCGCCTCTATAAAGATATATAAATTTCAGAACCATCATTGGCATATGCTCTGTCAATTGCAGTAGGCGTTCGTGTCTTTCTAGATATCTTGGTCTTGACGTTCTAGATCAACTCTGGTGATGATATTTCTTTATGCCACCTTCTCAGTTCATCCAGCATCATTGCTCTTGGTCTGAATCTATCTCTGTTCCCACAGATCTCTTCGGTACATTTTTATCATGTCAGATAATAAAGAATGACGTGACCAGTCCAGAAGTCGTCACTGGCTATAGTGATACAGAAGGTAAACCGTGTGACGAACCTATGGCACAACACCAACTAACTAATACAAGTTGCATGTGTTGAGAACATGCTTACTGTTATTAGCAACATACAGGTGTAATCATAGACGATCTCAATGATAGTCAGGACGGAAATCGAGTCGTTTGAACTTAAACGTTACAAAAGAATTCTTTAGACACGGCGGATCATGAATAATTTGTAAAATACTGATGTTCTCCAAAGTCTGAACAATGAAGAACACAAACTCATAAGCAGTATAGTTTCTAAGACATTAAAATTCGGTGGCTACACTGAACGTCACAATCGACGATGTGATTACGCCAAGACGGCACGGGGGTTGACCAACACGACATACGGAACAAGATATCACGACATCCTGGGAATGAAAATGCACAAGGCAGGGTAACTAGCCAACGATAGAGTGTCTTTTCAATGGGATATGAAAGAAGCGACGATCTCAAAAATAAAAGGCAGCTTTAGATAGCTACAAGAATAACACTTGTCTTGCAGTAGATACCAGTTCACTGTAGATGCCTGGAAATGAACAGGCAGACAAGTTGGAAAAGGCTGGAGGAATCATTGAGTAAGCCGTCCATCTCCGATCTTTAGGGAGGCAGGAATACTACTACAACCATCTATGAGGACAACTTGGAGGAAAGAAAACAAAAACTGCAGATAAGAACGTGACATCATAAATGGGATTGGCAAAAATGCATAGATCAAAATCTTCAGCCTCAGAACAGGACATTGTGGACTCAGAGCAAGCCTCCACCGAATAGACCTCGCTGAGTCTACCTCTGGCAAATGTGGAGCACCCAAGAACACCCCAAAACATGTCCTGCAATACTGCCCTGAAATGGCCGAACTGAGGGAGGAAATCTGGCCGTCTGGAGCGATCCTTAGAGAAAACCGCTGGAGGGCCGGTGAAGAGCTCGAGAGTATCATCCATGCCGGAATAGACGCTTAGCAAACTTCACTCGCAGAAGAAGGAAGACTCCACTTATAAGTATATTTTAGGTCTTAGGTACCATAACACATTATAGGAACTGACAATGCTGTTGAAATGAGAATATGTAATCAAGGCCCATAGATATTTTCAACTATGAGAACAGACTAATTTTTTAACTTAAGGATTTTATGTTTTCAGATATTGCATTCATCCAGAGTTTCACTCTTTGATTGCTGTTAGCATCCAATGGCTTCTTCTGTGGAGAATCTGCTTACCATAACAAACTTTCTCCACATTTTCTTTTTAATGCTGCAGTTTTCTAGACATCGGTAAAGAATGTCTGCTTTGCTTTCCTTCTTGGCAGTGGCGACAATGGCCAGTTACCGTAGCCACTGTGTCTAGAACGCCTACAATTCCAACAACTATTTGTCGGCTGCTCTCAATTTACCACAAGCTGCAGTAGTGTCACGTTACACTATTTTGGAGACTCACCGGATACTCCACCTTTTGACTGCTATATCTATGTGATATCTGTGGCTGGGGTTGAGAAGTTAGGGTGTCCTCTTCAGTCTCAGAAGTTACTGGGTTCGAATCCCAGTTGGGAATGTTTATAAGAACCATTTTTACCATTGGCTTCTATTGATGTCACACATCAGCCTAATCTTTTGGGAAGTGAGACAGGACACCTATCCTTCTCGTATGTGAGCCAAGAAGGAGATCCTGTGTGTAAGAGTACAGGTTAAAACGCGCCGTGACGGTTGGAATTCGCAACAAATAGACCTCTGCTCTAGTCAAATTGGCAAGACTAAAACCTACCCACGAATGGGTGAACCGTGCTGCTTGGATGTAATCTGTCTACAGAAAGTAAACATTAAACAAATGTATGCTGATGCAACACGAGCATAAAATTGAACTACCTCGATAATTATTAACATTTCTTTCTACAGTAAACGTTAAACAAATGTATGCTGGAGTCTGTCTAGTGGAAGTAAACGTTAAACAAATGTATGATGGAGTCTTGCTGAACTCCGAAAAAAGTAGTAGTAGTAGTAGTAGTAGTAGTAGTAGTAGTAGTAGTAGTAGTAGTAGTAGTAGTAGTAGTAGTAGTAGTAGTAGTAGTAGTGGTGGTGGTGGTGGTGGTGGTGGTGGTAGTGGTGGTGGTGGTGGTGGTGGTGGTGGTGGTGGTGGTGGTGGTGGTGGTGGTGGTGGTGGTGGTGGTGGTTGTGATCGTGGTGGTGGTGGTGGTGGTGGTTGTGATCGTGGTGGTGGTGGTGGTGGTGGTGGTGGTTGTGATCGTGGTGGTGGTGGTGGTGGTGGTTGTGATCGTGGTGGTGGTGGTGGTGGTGGTGGTGGTGGTGGTGGTGGTGGTGGTGGTGGTGGTGGTGGTGGTAGTGATGTAATAAACGTTCACTTTTCAACATAGTATCATCACTATCGTTATAACTCATTTATTAAGACGAATATCAAAGACAATTGCTTTGACGAGATAGCGATGGTGATGATGAAGATAATTATGCCGACAATACTAGAGACGATAATGATTATCGTTATTTTAAAAAAAAAAATCGCTTAAAAGTCGAGAGGGTCGACTTCTTTGCACGGGGTTTTTATCCCATATAGCTTAGTATCTTTCCGCAGCGCGGAAAGCGTCGCACAAACACAAACTCCGTAGCTCCAGCGACGTTCCTCAGGAGTCTCCGAAAAAAAATGCACTCGTGAACCGAAGGACGCGGCCAGGAATCGAACCCACAACCTTCGGAGACCGAGTCAGATGGCTTGACCACTTCGCCACGGAGATCATTATACTGATTATGAAAGTGGTGATGGTTGGGGTATTGTGTTGGTGGTGATGATGATTATGATGATGACGACAACGGCGACCAGTATATTTACAGAGTTTGAATTATATCCACACATATATTTACTAGTAAACATACATTATTACACGAGAGAAGTAAATTTTGTTTCCCAATACAACCCTTCCACCATTAATTATGGACATAGACCTGACCTTCTATCGTGCGGTTCGTGTTATTTCCCCATATCAGGTCCGAGTACAGATGTCAATAAATCGTGCTAGAACTACCGTCTACTGCGCACTTTACCAGCACAAGTTTCAAGGGACAGAGCCAGATCCAGCCACCCAAAAAGCCGCGGAATTTATATGCTGTCACACCAGCTAATAGAACCGAAGTGCAAGGCCGGGGATTGGTTTTATTTGTAGAAGTCACGTGTATTTGCCGACCGCGGCAGAGAGCCTTATATGGAATCGCAATAAACAACAGCAAAAAGATCAGTGCAACACTAAACCTCGTATTGGGATCATGGGGACGTTTGTACATGCGTGTTAATACAACTACGGTTATTTGAGAGTGTTAGCAGTAAAATCGTCTTTATTTAACGTAGGAGTTCGTTTATAGAATGGCTACTATAACATGCCAAACAATACATCTCTGTCTGTTTACATGCTTACAGACCTGCCTACTTCCTATCCACAGGTAGAAGGTAGACTGTGTTATCCGTTTTATACATCTAACTTTTAATTAAGTCTGTCTGTCTGCCTGCCTGCCTGTGCCTGCCTGCCTGTGCCTGTCTGTCTGTGCCTGCCTGTCTGTGCCTGCCTACCTGTGTCTGCCTTCCTGACTGCCTGCCTGCCCATCCGTCCATCCGTCCGTCGAGTCACCCATCTATCTATCTATCTATCTATCTATCTATCTATCTATCTATCTATCTTTTTTTTTTTTTTTTTTTTTTTTTGCGTATCCTTTTACAGGACTTAGCTGTCAACAGCAGCATCTTTCAGCTGTCTGTTGATCTCTTGGCAAGATTACGCTCAGTAGTTTGCCATTGCTTTCTGAGCGGCCGGCTCAGTATCCGCAAGTCACGAGCGGGGGTCGAACCACCTCAGTTCTCGCTCCGCTGCGAGACTCTGCGTGATAAACGGGATTACAGAGAGAAAGTGTTATAACCCCACAGCCAGAGAGACCGGCATCTATCTATCTATCTATCTATATATCTATCTATCTATCTACCTATCTGTCTGTCTGTCTGTCTGTCTGTATGTCTGTCTGTCTATCTATCTATCTATCTCCGTCGGTCTGTCTTTCTTTCTCTGTCTAGACAACAAAATTAGGCGCGACAGGGAATCCTCGCGACATCAAAGTAAAAGTTACATAAATCATTAGATATTGATCGTGCCGCTTGCTGAACGGAAAAGAAACATAATAAACCAGCCCATCAGCTTACTTAATCTATTATAAAACAATTGATTTGTCTGTCTGAGAATTTAGAGGGAAATCTCCACAACATTGTGCGTAATTGAGCATAGCAGTTAACTCTTCACGGTCCTGGCGTTTAACTAAAGCTAATGTCTGTCTTCATCGTGAGTGTGCAAACTTGTTTGGACTTAAGAGTAGCAACTGAGGCAAGGTGGATTAGAGTAGCAACTGAGGCACGGTGGATTAGAGTAGCTACTGAGGCACGGTGGATTAGAGTAGCAACGGTCTTGAGTATGGACATCTGTAAAAACTAAGAGAGAGAGAGAGAGAGAGAGAGAGAGAGAGAGAGAGAGAGAGAGAGAGAGAGAGAGAGAAAGAGAGAGAGAGAGAGAGAGAGAGAGAGAGAGAGAGTTAGTGATTGATAGAGATACAGACAGACAGATAAATGACATAAATAGAGATAGACAGAGAGAAGGAGACAGAGAAACACAGAGAAGTAGCGAGAGACAAAGAGAAAGATACACATAATGCGAGATATACAGAGAAAGAGAGACAAAGAGTTAAAGGTAGACATAGAAAAAAAACACAGAACGAGACAGAAAGAGACACACAGAGAGACAGGGAGAGAAGGTAGACACACAGAGATACGCACATAAAGAGATAGCGAAGATGAGAGTCCTAGAAAGTCACACAGAGTCACACAGAGAATCACAGAGTCACACAGAGAGTCACATAAAGAGTCACACAGAGTCACACGAAGTCGCAAACAGAGTCACACACAGAGTCACACACAGAGTCACACGGAGAGTCACACAGTATCACATAGAGAGTCGCAGTGTCACACAGAGAGTCACACAGACAGTCATACACAGAGTCACACAGACAGTCATACACAGAGTCACACAGAGTTATACCCAATAAAAAGAATACATCGGGAATATTCTGAGTTACTCACAGATCGGAACTGTGACGTAAGTATGAACATATTTTTCAATTCTCATTTTCTCTTCATTGCTTTAATTTTTTCATTGCTTTAATTTTTTCATCCTTTTCTTCTTCTCGTCCTTTTTTTTTGATGTAGTCACAGGAGATCTCCTTTACTATATGTTGTGTTTGTGAATGTGTTTGTTTGTTGATGAAGGCTAATCGCCGCAACGTCCTGTATGTGTCGTAAATCTGTTATGTAAAGCTGCACTACTTTGTGTCATGTTATATTGTTTACATTGTAAAAGCTTTACCGCAGATCCACCCAATTTTGTTTTCTAAGCAACATGTTCACGCCTTAAAGAATGTTGGGCATATGGTGCCACTCCCACATATGTACAGAGCAGCTGGCACCGTGATACATCCCGTTATTGTGTCAGTTGTGGTCAATGTCACGCTGACCAGTTATTGTATCAGTTGTGGTCAATGTAACGCTGACCTGTTATTGTGTCAGTTATGGTCAATACCATGCTGACCAGTTATTGTGTCAGTTATGGTCAATACCACGCTGACCAGTTATTGTGTCAGTTATGGTCAATACCACGCTGACCAGTTATTGTGTCAGTTGTTGGCAATTCCACGCTGACCAGTTATTGTGTCAGTTGTTGGCAATTCCACGCTGACCAGTTATTGTGTCAGTTATGGTCAATACCACGCTGACCAGTTATTGTCTCAGTTATGGTCAATACCACGCTGACCAGTTATTGTGTCAGTTATGGTCAATATCACGCTGACCAGTTATTGTGTCAGTTATGGTCAATACCACGCTGACCAGTTATTGTGTCAGTTATGGTCAATACCACGCTGACCAGTTATTGTGTCAGTTATGGTCAATATCACGCTGACCAGTTATTGTGTCAGTTATGGTCAATACCACGCTGACCAGTTATTGTGTCAGTTATGGTCAATACCACGCTGACCAGTTATTGTGTCAGTTGTTGGCAATTCCACGCTGACCAGTTATTGTGTCAGTTATGGTCAATACCACGCTGACCAGTTATTGTCTCAGTTATGGTCAATATCACGCTGACCAGTTATTGTGTCAGTTATGGTCAATACCACGATGACCAGTTATTGTTTCAGTTATGGTCAATACAACGCTGACCAGTTATTGTCTCAGTTATGGTCAATGTAACGCTGACCTGTTATTGTGTCAGTTATGGTCAATACCATGCTGACCAGTTATTGTGTCAGTTATGGTCAATACCACGCTGACCAGTTATTGTGTCAGTTATGGTCAATACCACGCTGACCAGTTATTGTGTCAGTTGTTGGCAATTCCACGCTGACCAGTTATTGTGTCAGTTGTTGGCAATTCCACGCTGACCAGTTATTGTGTCAGTTATGGTCAATACCACGCTGACCGGTTATTGTCTCAGTTATGGTCAATACCACGCTGACCAGTTATTGTGTCAGTTATGGTCAATACCACGCTGACCAGTTATTGTGTCAGTTGTTGGCAATTCCACGCTGACCAGTTATTGTGTCAGTTGTTGGCAATTCCACGCTGACCAGTTATTGTGTCAGTTATGGTCAATACCACGCTGACCAGTTATTGTCTCAGTTATGGTCAATACCACGCTGACCAGTTATTGTGTCAGTTATGGTCAATATCACGCTGACCAGTTATTGTGTCAGTTATGGTCAATACCACGATGACCAGTTATTGTTTCAGTTATGGTCAATACCACGCTGACCAGTTATTGTGTCAGTTGTGGTCAATACCATGCTGACTAGTTAGTGTGTGAGTTGTTGTCAATACCACGCTGACCAGTTAGTGTGTGTGTTGTGGTCAATACCACGCTGACCAGTTAGTGTGTGAGTTGTGGTCAATACCACGCTTACCAGTTAGTGTGTGAGTTGTGGCCAATACCACGCTGACCAGTTAGTGTGTGAGTTGTAGTCAATACCACGCTGACCAGTTATTGTTTCAGTTATAGTCAATACCATGCTGACCAGTTATTCTGTCAGTTATGGTCAATACCACGCTGACCAGTTATTGTGTCAGTTATGGTCAATACCATGCTGACCAGTTATTGTGTCAGTTATGGTCAATACCACGCTGACCAGTTAGTGTGTGAGTTGTTGTCAATACCACGCTGACCAGTTATTGTGTCAGTTATGGTCCATACCACGCTGACCAGTTATTGTGTCAGTTATGGTCAATACCACTCTGACCAGTTAGTGTGTGAGTTGTGGTCAATACCACGCTGACCAGTTATTGCTTCAGTTATGGTCAATACCATGCTGACCAGTTATAGTGTCAGTTATGGTCAATACCACGCTGACCAGTTATTGTGTCAGTTATGGTCAATACCACACTGACCAGTTATTGTGCCAGTTATGGTCAATACCACGCTGACCAGTTATTGAGTCAGTTATGGTCAATACCATGCTGACCAGTTAGTGTGTGAGTTGTTGTCAATACCACGCTGACCAGTTAGTGTGTGAGTTTGTGGTCAATACCACGCTGACCAGTTATTGTGTGAGTTGTGGTCAATACCACGCTGACCAGTTATTGTGTCAGTTGTGGCAATAACACGCTGACCAGTTATTGTGTCAGTTGTGGTAAAAAACACGCTGACCAGTTATTGTGTCAATTGTGGTCAATACCATGCTGACCAGTTATTGTGTCATTTGTGGTCAATACCATGCTGACCAGTTATTGTGTCAGTTGTGGTCAATACCACGCTGACCAGTTATTGTGTCATTTGTGGTCAATACAATGCTGACCTGTTATTGTGTCAGTTGTGGTCAATACCACGCTGACTAGTTATTGTGTCATTTGTGGTCAATACCATGCTGACCAGTTATTGTGTCAGTTGTGGTCAATACCACGCTGACCAGTTATTGTGTCATTTGTGGTCAATACCACGCTGACCAGTTATTGTGTCATTTGTGGTCAATACCATGCTGACTTGTTATTGTGTCAGTTGTGTTCAATACCATGCTGACCAGTTATTGTGTCATTTGTGGTCAATACCACGCTGACCAGTTAGTGTGTGAGTTGTGGTCAATACCACGCTGACCAGTTAGTGTGTGAGTTGTGGTCAATACCACGCTGACCAGTTATTGTGGCAGTTATGGTCAATACCACGTTGACCAGTTATTGTGTCTGTTATGGTCAATACCACACTGACCAGTTATTGTGTCAGTTGTTATCAATACCACGCTGACCAGTGAGTGTATGAGTTGTTGTCAATACCACGCTGACCAGTTAGTGTGTGAGTTGTGGTCAATACCACGCTGAACAGTTATTGTGTGAGTTGTGGTCAATACCACGCTGTCCAGTTATTGTGTCAGTTGTGGTCAATACCATGCTGACCAGTTATTGTTTCAGTTATGGTCAATACCATGCTGACCAGTTATTGTGTCAGTTGTGGTCAATACCACGCTGACCAGTTAGTGTGTGAGTTGTGGTCAATACCACGCTGACCAGTTATTGTGTCAGTTGTTGTCAATACCACGCTGACCAGTTATTGTGTCAGTTGTGGCAATAAAACGCTGACCAGTTATTGTGTCAGTTGTGGTCAAAAACACGCTGACCAGTTATTGTGTCAATTGTGGTCAATACCACGCTGACCAGTTATTGTGTCAGTTGTGGTCAATACCATGCTGACCAGCTATTGTGTCATATGTGGTCAATACCACGCTTACCAGTTAGTGTGTGAGTTGTGGTCAATACCACGCTGACCAGTTATTGCTTCAGTTATGGTCAATACCATGCTGACCAGTTATAGTGTCAGTTATGGTCAATACCACGCTGACCAGTTATTGTGTCAGTTATGGTCAATACCACACTGACCAGTTATTGTGCCAGTTATGGTCAATACCACGCTGACCAGTTATTGAGTCAGTTATGGTCAATACCATGCTGACCAGTTAGTGTGTGAGTTGTTGTCAATACCACGCTGACCAGTTAGTGTGTGAGTTTGTGGTCAATACCACGCTGACCAGTTATTGTGTGAGTTGTGGTCAATACCACGCTGACCAGTTATTGTGTCAGTTGTGGCAATAACACGCTGACCAGTTATTGTGTCAGTTGTGGTAAAAAACACGCTGACCAGTTATTGTGTCAATTGTGGTCAATACCATGCTGACCAGTTATTGTGTCATTTGTGGTCAATACCATGCTGACCAGTTATTGTGTCAGTTGTGGTCAATACCACGCTGATCAGTTATTGTGTCATTTGTGGTCAATACCATGCTGACCTGTTATTGTGTCAGTTGTGGTCAATACCACGCTGACTAGTTATTGTGTCATTTGTGGTCAATACCATGCTGACCAGTTATTGTGTCAGTTGTGGTCAATACCACGCTGACCAGTTATTGTGTCATTTGTGGTCAATACCACGCTGACCAGTTATTGTGTCATTTGTGGTCAATACCATGCTGACTTGTTATTGTGTCAGTTGTGTTCAATACCATGCTGACCAGTTATTGTGTCATTTGTGGTCAATACCACGCTGACCAGTTAGTGTGTGAGTTGTGGTCAATACCACGCTGACCAGTTAGTGTGTGAGTTGTGGTCAATACCACGCTGACCAGTTATTGTGTCAGTTATGGTCAATACCACGTTGACCAGTTATTGTGTCTGTTATGGTCAATACCACACTGACCAGTTATTGTGTCAGTTGTTATCAATACCACGCTGACCAGTGAGTGTATGAGTTGTTGTCAATACCACGCTGACCAGTTAGTGTGTGAGTTGTGGTCAATACCACGCTGAACAGTTATTGTGTGAGTTGTGGTCAATACCACGCTGTCCAGTTATTGTGTCAGTTGTGGTCAATACCATGCTGACCAGTTATTGTTTCAGTTATGGTCAATACCATGCTGACCAGTTATTGTGTCAGTTGTGGTCAATACCACGCTGACCAGTTAGTGTGTGAGTTGTGGTCAATACCACGCTGACCAGTTATTGTGTCAGTTGTGGTCAATACCACGCTGACCAGTTATTGTGTCAGTTGTGGCAATAAAACGCTGACCAGTTATTGTGTCAGTTGTGGTCAAAAACACGCTGACCAGTTATTGTGTCAATTGTGGTCAATACCACGCTGACCAGTTATTGTGTCAGTTGTGGTCAATACCATGCTGACCAGCTATTGTGTCATTTGTGGTCAATACCACGCTTACCAGTTAGTGTGTGAGTTGTGGTCAATACCACGCTGACCAGTTAGTGTGTGAGTTGTGGTCAATACCACGCTGACCAGTTAGTGTGTGAGTTGTGGTCAATACCACGCTGACCAGTTAGTGTGTGAGTTATGGTCAATACCACGCTGACCAGTTATTGTGTCAGTTATGGTCAATACCACGCTGACCAGTTATTGTGTCAGTTATTGTCAATGCCACGCTGACCAGTTATTGTGTCTGTTATGGTCAATACCACGCTGACCAGTTATTGTGTCAGTTGTTGTCAATACCATGCTGACCAGTTATTGTGTCAGTTGTGGTCAATACCACGCTGACCAGTTATTGTTTCGGTTATGGTCAATACCACGCTGACCAGTTATTGTGTCTGTTATGGTCAATACCATGCTGACCAGTTAGTGTGTGAGTTGTGCTCAATACCACGCTGACCAGTTATTGTGTCAGTTGTGGTCAATACCACGCTGAACTGTTATTGTGTGAGTTGTAGTCAATACCACGCTGACCAGTTATTGTGTTAGTTATGGTCAATACCACGCTGACCAGTTATTGTGTCAGTTATGGTCAATACCATGCTGACCAGTTATTGTGTCAGTTGTCAATACCACGCTGACCAATTTCGCTTCCCAAGACCTCTCCTGGAACCTATTTTAGGCTGAGTCAACCTAGGAGCCCGGGTCAAATCAGTCTTGATGCGAATTCGAACCGACTATCACCGAGTCGGCAGGCAAGCTTCTTGTCCCTACATGATCGGCACTCCCAGTGAAGTACTTTTTTTTCTTATTTGCATATCCTTTTTACAGGACATCGCTGTCAACAGCAGCATTTTACTGCTGTTGTTGATGTCTTGGCTAGTTTACGTTCAGTAGTTTGCCATTGCCCTCTGAACGACCGGCTCCAATATCAACTCGTTTAAACCCAGCGCAACGCGGACTGATGCCAAATTGGTTGCTGCTGTGTTTCGAACACGGGTATACGACATCACGAATCGCGTCCGCAACACCATTGCCACGGAGACGGCAGGTCGTCTAGCAGAATCTAAATCTGTATATTTCCATTTTTCCCCATGAATTCCCTTAATATTGACAACACAGAAATAAGAGTCATTATATTGGTTCTTAGGCTCTTTCCAAACCAATAGAATTCCAAATTTTGTATTGGACTAGATAGCAATAGTGGTTGTTTTTCCTCCAAGAGCCTTATATAGAAAATACTGTAAAAATATTAATTAAATATGCAAATGCCTGTATCTCAAATACTAGAGTTGCTACAGACAAATAAATGTGATATATGGATTCAGCAGGCCTCATGTGTGCAAAATCAGGTGTCAAATGTTTGGTACCAAAATAAAACAATTATTGTTGGTAGGGTTGTGCCATCGATGCTATAAAATTCATTTTCACGTGCCACAAATAATAATACAAGTAAATGGGAATATTCTTCAACAAGTGAATCGATACAATTATCTCGGAACAGTCATAACATCTTATGGGAGATGCCTTGAAAAGATTAGAACAAGAATCGCCATGGCGAAAATAGCCTTTAGCAAGATGAAAAACATTCTGATAAATAAACAGATGTCAATTGAAACGAGAAAAAAGAGTGTTGAAGGGATACATAGAGCCTGTTCTTTTGTATGGATGTGAAACTTGAACAATATGCAGTCAAGCTGAAAAACATCTTATGGCTGCAGAAATGTGGTTTCTGATGAAAATGCAAAGAATATCATGGACAGATAGAAAAACCAATGACCAAGTACTACAGGAGACAAATGAAACTCGTAAACTGATTAGAGAAATTAGACGTAGACAGTCAACATTTTTTGGACATGTTATGAGAAGAAATGGATTGGAGAACTTAGTGACAACTGGCAAGATCGAAGGGAACAGACCAAGAGGAAGACGGGAGGAAAATACCTGGATGGCTTCGCCACATGGCATGGACGAAACAGGAACACTGAGCTGATCCACGACTCTGGTGATCGAGTGACCTGGCGAGTCATGACCGCCCTTGCTTTCCGGCATGACACATGATTGATTGAATTTCAGTTCAATGTTTTTCTCTGTTATTATTCATAATGTGGCTATCTGGTCTTCGCAGGATCTAAATTATTCTTCTTAATTCCCAGGAGCTGGCAACTGAATTATTCCTCTATAATTTCTCAGGTAATTTGCATACTTTTATAGCAGCTGTTTACAGCCAGTTCCATTATGCGGCTTTGCGCGGGGTCTGGTCTCTGTAGAGTCTGGCGTCTGTAGGGTTTACCCTCTGTTTGGTATGGCCTCCGTCGGGTCTCCCCTCTATAGCAAGATATTCTATTAGTAATGGTTAGCTTTCATAGCTAATTTGTTGAAGTCAAAAGAATAGACAAATGTATAGACAATTTGTTGAAGTCAAAAGAATGGACCATTTTTGTTTGTGGACGATTTGTTGTAGTCAAAAGAAAAGACAATTTTATAGACAATTTGTTGAAGTCAAAAGATTAGACAATTTGTTGAAGTCAAAAGAATAGACAATTTTATAGACAATTTGTTGAAGTCAAAATAATCTACCATTTTTTATAGACCAAGCTTAGAATATTCAGTTCTAATATTAAATCAGTACTACTGTATGATAAGACAACTGCAAAAGCTTTAATGGGATATAATCCAGTTACTGATAGAATCCTCACTATTAGACTTAAAGGCCGTCCATAAAACACAACACTCATACAGATATATGCACCTACTTCAACAGCAGAGGAGGACGAAATTGAAGATTTTTACAACACACTACAAGACACATTAAATCAGATTGGTCATAATGATATAGCAATAATAATGGGAGATTTTAATGCTAAAGTAGTTGCAGGAAGAGCTGAAAATGAGAGACACGTTTTAGGAAAATTTGGATTAGGAAATAGAAATGATGCAGGTGACAAATTAATTGAATTTTGCACAGAAAATGAGTTAACGATAGCCAACACACTTTTTAAACAACATCCAAGAAGACTCTTCACATGGAAGTCTCCAGACAGTTTTACCAAAAATCAGATAGATTATGTTTTAATACAAAGAAGATGGAGATCAAGCATAACATCTGCAAAAACCCTACGAAGTGCAGACAGTGATACAGATCATCAGTTATTAGAAGCAGATCTGAAATTAAAACTCAAAAAGCTTACCCGAGGACCAAGGCCACTTCGTTTTGATCTCACAAAAATACCGGACGCATACAACATAGAAGTTAGGAATCGCTTTGGGGTCTTGATGTCTGTACAAGAAGAAATGACACCAGATGAACTGGCAGTACAAGCTAGAGATATCTTGATAACTGCAGCCAAAGATTTCATTCCGACCAAGAAAAAGCAACTTAAGCCATGGATTACATCAGACACGTTAGAATTAATAAAACAACGAAGGGAGCTGAAACAGAAAGGAGATGAATCCGATAGCAGGATGAAGTATAAATCTTTAACTCGAGAAATAAGAAAGAACACAAGAAAGGACAAAAATCAATATATACAAGACTGCTGTACCAGAATAGCGCAATATCATAAGGCTGGAAGAGATTATGAAATGTTCAAGGAAATGAAGTTATTGACAAAAAATGTTCAACCTCAATTGAATGTTATCTGTGACAAGATGGGAAATACCTTAACAGAATCTAGACAAATTCTAGAAAGATGGCAGGAGTACTGCAGTGGAATGTATGATATGAGTGACAGTGAGGATATGAATGAGATACATGAGCCAATGACAGCAGAGACAGAACCTGAACCCTCATTAGATGAAATTGCTTGGGCTATAAGGAACCTGAAGAATGGTAAATCACCTGGATGTGATGAGATACCAGCTGAACTAATTAAAGCAGGAGGAGAAGAAAGCATACACATATATCATGCATTATGTACAAAGATTTGGAAATATGGTATATGGCCAAAAGATTGGAAGAGAACTATCTTCATTCCAATACCAAAAAAGGGCAACCTGAAATTATGCACCAACTATAGAACTGTTGCCCTGATAAGTCATGCAAGTAAAATTCTACTAAAAGTAAAAGTCATAATGCGAAGACTTAGTAAGAAAATGGAAGAAGAGATTAACGTAGTTCAAGCTGGATTTAGACAAGAGGAACAAGAGATCACATATTCAACATGCGTTTAATAATAGAGAAGTGCAGAGAATTTAATGTAAACCTATTCTCATGTTTTGTGGATTATTCAAAGGCATTTGACTGTGTACAGCATCATAAACTTTGGGAAATCATGAGGAATATGGGCTTTCCTTCACATGTAGTACATCTCATAAAAATGCTATATCTAGACCAACAAGCAGCAGTTAGAATAGATGGCGAGGCATCAGATTGGTTTGACATCAAGCAAGGAGTCCGTCAGGGCTGCGTGCTGTCACCCTATTTGTTTAACCTGTATGCCGAAAATATAATGAGAAATGTAAGAGATGATATAAACAGGGAGCCATATGATGCCCTAAATATCGGCGGCCATGACATACCAGAGATTCGATATGCTGATGATACAGTATTACTATCCACAACACAGAATGGCTTAGAAAACCTAATAGCCTCAACACAATTGAATAGTGAAAATCACAACTTATATCTTAACATAGCAAAAACTAAGATAATGCATACAGATAAAACTACTATGGAGAAAGAAATATACATTAATGGGAGAAAATTGGAGGTGGTGGAAAATGTTGAATATCTTGGGTCATTGATTACGAATAATGGTGACGCAATGAAAGAAATTAAACGACGACTATCCATTGCTCTTCAAAGACTAAAACAGATGAATAAATTATGGTGTGGGACAGACAGAACTACAAAAATTAGATTTTTAAGAGCATGCATCTTTCCCATTGCAACATACGCCTGTGAGACATGGACACTTACTAAACAAGCTGAACAGCGCATACATGCCTTTGAATATAAATGTTATAGACGAGTTCTAAGAATATCTTGGGTAAAGAAAAGAACAAATGCATCCATACTTCAAGAGTTGAATATTGAGGAGGGATGGCTATTAAAGACGATAAAACAAAGAAAATTGAAGTATTTTGGTCACTTGAAACGTCACGACAGTTTGGAGAGAACAATAATGGAAGGGTATATGCCTGGGAAGAGAGGAAGAGGAAGGCCAAAGAGAAGATGGGTGCAGGATGTGGCGGATGATCTCCAGATGGGTGTATCAGACGCGGGACATCTTGCTTGTGATCGAGAAGTTTTCCGGAAGGTTGTTATGGGAGCGAGGTTCTGCAAAGGACATGCTACTGAATGAATGAATGAATGAACTACTGTATGAATCAGAAATATGCGGAACAAGGAATATTATTACAAATAAACTACAACTTTTCATGGAAACAGTGAACAGAGATACTTTGAGATTGTGGCTGCATCTGAGGACTGATCACCCATGAGACTATCCAGTGTCCTTGGATGTCGATTGTGATAACATAATATAATAAATATATTACAAAAATTAGCTAAAGGGCGCCTGCACAAAATAGAAGTAATACAATAATTTCACAGAATCACTAATGTGGGGGTTCATGGAGAGAACTAGACAAATACCAAGGAGTCAAGAGGTGAAGAATTAGACGCTGGCCCTGGATGGACAGACATGGAGAAAACCTGAGAATAGCATAACTAGAAGGCTTCTGTCTTGAAACCACACGGCAAAGGATTTAGAGGAAGCCCTAAAATCTCATGAAGAAGAGAAATAGAATAGAAACGGAAGTGAATAATATGGAGAGAACGTGGACAGAGCTGCATGGGATAGATTGAGGACATATGTTCTTCTGCTTCTTCTTCCGTTCGCTTTAAATATGTCTATAACTGCTATGTTGTCTCTTGTATGAATTTGGTATGGCCAGATGCTCCATTCTCAGGTCCCCTGGCTCCACAGAAGATCTGAGAAAGACCTCCAGTCGTTTTGGTTGGGCGCTTTCGAGGCATAGGGCCCGGCACTGCACCTGCCTGGGGGTCCAATGCAGGGCGAGCACCCGTTTTGCAGTAATTGATATATCTAATTGCGTAATTGCGTGGCATTCTGATTTCTGTGGTGCACCTCCTGGCTGGTTGTCTCCGTCTTCAGCACCTTTCTTTTACAAAAGCAGACTGTGGTCTTACTCGAGATCAGATGTGTAGGCATGCACATACGTGTCTGCGTATGCATGTACGTGCATACACATCTACAGATTTCTGGTTATTTTTCGGCGCCCCTTCTCCTGTTAGTTAAAACAGGTCCTCCACGTGAAGGAGATGGACTTTTGCTGTAGATGTGGTGAATGCACGAGCCATGGAGTATTTATGTAAAGTTTGGCGCTCACTCCAACTCTGCGTCCCCGGCTACATAACAGCAATATTCGGAACCCGGACCTATGTCCAAATG